>BLKM01006263.1:1001857-1251435 GCA_013340265.1 Coptotermes formosanus | reverse complement strand
TCGAAACAAATATATTAGCGAAGTATTACTACAACAGAACGCTGTTTGTTCCACACATCCATTAGGCTACGCACTCTACGAGTATATTCTAAATGGATAAAGCATTTGACTGAAAATTTTAAGAATATATTGACTGACAGTGTTTGAAACTATGCCTACAGAACTGTACATAAGTACGTCACAGTACGGAAATACATCGGAGAGGGGATCGTAACTTTAGCCAGAAATTAGCACGCGTATTGAGACTATGATGATTCAAAATAATCTAATGTGGGGATTAAGTCTAGATTTTAGTAAAACTAACCAAATGTCCGATCCGGTGAAAATACTGAACGTTTTAACGATTAGAAATATTTTTCTAACTTAAGAAAGGGAGAGAAATTTTGGTTCCAAAATCTTATTTTATTGTTCAAAATTTCACAGCAAGTTATCAGAGCTGTCATCCTGTTCTTCAGCTTACTTTGAACATCTACTGGACTTTCTATCGTGATTTGGTTTCTTTGTCTCAGACTGCGACAACAGAGTATTGATCGTGCAATGGACCTAACAGACAGTTTCACGTGGGAAGATCTGCCGACCAGGGACGCTGACACCGGACACTTGACAGCGGCAGGATGGATCCCGCGTATTAAGTTTTACAGTACTCGTGTAGCTATCGCAAACGTATGGTTTCACTGCGTCCAATCAACAATCTGCATCGTCAGAAATCACGAAACGATACTAATTGCATGGTATCGTTTCGATTGGACTATTTCACCGTTCTACGGATTGGTTAACATCTCACAGGTAACAATCAATATCAATTAAAATAAATTATGGTCGAAAAGTATTCTTATTATGTTTTTAATTTAAAATTTTTACATTCCATATGTTTTTACTTGTTAAGTTCTTATTTCACACTACACTGTGGCTTTGTCAGGCAATATAGCGATGCATGGTGCGATAGCTAATAATAAGAAATTTTAAAGAGTCTGGAAAGACAATTTCGCATCGTGATCTGGACATTACGTGTTTCGGGATTTTTTGGGTATAGGAGGACACAGAAAATGTCAGAATAGCCACTGTTCCAGCCAGTGCCTTCTGGATGCAGATCTAAATTGCTACCGAAATATAATATGTTGGGGTAACTGTTCCATCATGAGCAGAGCGAATGTTACATTAATAAGTAGAAAGGAAATTATGAATGCCTACTGGAGGTAGGTGTAAGAGAAATGGATCATCTGATGTGCTGAAATCAACCTTGGCGAGATATTCAAAATCACCTCGGCCGTATAAAAGGCAGCCTTGAATAGCATATTCTTTACCGTACATTTCTAAATCTTTCAGCAATATTAAGGCAGTACAGATTGCATGAAATGTGATTAATTTTATACGAAGTAAGAAACAGAAGTATACAGAGAAGGAGTGGACGTACTCACATGGGAATTGAGCACATTCTGCTAAGGGATATGTTCAAGAATATAGCGTGTTTGATAACTTCTCTTATTCGATACTGTGTGTGGATCAGAGAATTCGTTTTGAAATAAATCTACTATACAGGTTATTTATGTTTATTATTTAAATTTATATTGTTATAATCTCAAATTTGGAAAGCTGTCTAGCGGGATATATGTGTCACACTCGCAGCCAGTTACTTTCGCATTAGCGTGCGGGGGACAAAAATTGGTATTCAGTGCTGGATGATCTAATATACTGCAGATATAATGTTTCGAAAGAAAAAAATCGTATCGCCTTTGTGCGTCACTACGCGTATCCTTTTAAATTACTTGTCTTCTTTAACGGTTTAGCAAACAGGTGACGTGATGTTCGATGTCCAGCTGGATAGAGAAGCGGAAGCGAGTGTTTATATTTGGGAGAGACTGAGAAACGTACTCTGAAACACGTGACGATTCAGTGTCGTATTTTTGGACGAAATCGTTTTAAGTGTTCCCCAGTGTCTCGATCTAATGACTAATAACATCCCCTCACGTCTGTCTGGGCTGACCATTGACAGTTATTGTTGCACATTTAATTTGATATCCACATGAAATCAGCAATTCACAGCGGTTAAACCAACAGTTTGTATTGCGGTAACACAGTAAGCTTGTATTCAGCAGATGCCGGTCTGAACACCGGCTGTACCAAGGGTTTTCATTGTTTCCCTCAGTTCATCACATCAAATTTCACGATAGTCTACGATTAGTCGAAAAGCGCTTTATTTGCATATTCTGTTCACGTGATTATTAACAGTGTCCTTGAAAGGCGTGAAGGTGAGAATATTATCAAGTGCGTCGTTGAAAACTTGAAAGAAACTTGTCGTATAAATAAGACGCCTAATTAAGAATAATAGAAGAACACTTTGGAGTGGATTTTTATTTTTATTTTTATGACACTCAAAAGTTGTTACCTGTGAGATGTTAAACAGTTCGTAGAACGGTGAAACAGTCCAGTCGAAAGAAAACCACGCAATGAATAGCGTTTCGTGGTTGGTTACGATGCGGATTGTTGATTGCGTGAAATGAAATAATATGACTGCAATACCTGCACGCGAAGTGAACATGTTAATCCGCGGGATCCATCCTGCCGCTGTCAAGTGTCCGGTGTCAGGGTCTCTGGTCGGCAGATCTTCCCACGTGAAACTGCCTGTTAGGTCCATTGCACGTTCAATACTGTGCTGTCGCAGTCTGAGACAAAAAAACCAAATCACGGTGTAAGTTCGAGAAAAGTGTAGAAGTCATCTAAAAACAACTAGATGTGTGTCATTCCTTATGTTTTAATTAATGAACAAATAACCAATTTAGCGTTCATAACACAACTATGTTTTTATTGTTATAGTACGCTAATTGCTTCAGTCCCCTTGGGCCATAATGAGGCTTTTTTGTAGAACTTATTTAAAATACGGGGAAAACCATAAGTATGAATTTACACTTGAATATGAGATCTCACAATTACATGTCATATATTACAATATATCCTACTTTTATTGTTACCTTCATAGTAAATATTCCTATAAATTATAAAAGCGCCAGTTGCTGAAATGAATATTTTTCAGTATATAGGGGTCCAGTTGAATGTATCTGTCTCAATTTTGTTAAATGGTTGTCGTTGAGGGTTGAAACGCGTGAGAGTAATACGTAATTTTTACGTTGCTTTTATTTTTCTGTATTCACTGAAGAATTTTTTGTTCATTGTAGATATAATTTCTGTACCTCTAATACTATTTAACTATAATCCTGCATCTGAAAAACATTCAAAATAGGAGGTTTCCACAAAAACACAGTTATAATTTGAGTAAGGAACTGCTATATAAATATATTAAAAGTTATTGCTGTGTTTATACTAGATCTCATTGCCATAAAAAGAAAATTATTTAACAACTTAAGAATTTGGAGACAGCAAATAAAAAACATGAGTTCATTTAAATAACTCATTTCCTTAAAGTAAGAAATCTCTAAAATATTAAAAATTTCCAAATTAAAGATTCCAGGTTACTGTTGTTGCAGATCCAAAATTAATATCTCGAATGAACAGAAACTTCTTCATCGGATACAAAAAGCGAAAGGAATGAGAGATACACACCCCGTTACTCCCTTCAGATTTCAACCCCTCAAAACACAACAAAATTAGAAGGCTGATAAAAATAGTTGTACCACAAAATATTGAACATTCTGTATTTCAGAAACTGATGATTTTATTAAGACCACAGCATGTATGAATAGCTATATAGTGGTCTCTTTTATATCGGATATTTTTCTTCACATCGGATTTATCCGACATTCCTCAACAGCTGGTTTTCCTCGGCTATAGCGCTTTTGGCAAAATAATGGCAATTTCACAAATGTTACAGTGTGTTCGAGCGCAGGGTGCTCACTTGTCAGTGCGACATGAAGCCTGTGTATGTAACTTGATAGCATTTTGTACCCGGAGGCGCTGTGGAGAATTGTAAATTTTGCGCTTCTTTAGTTTTGCTAAGGACAAGGTCAAATCATTAGCGGTTATATTGGATAAGCCAGGGCAGTCACTACCTGTTCCTGTTATTCACGCAGCAGGGAGAATGTACAGTAATTGCCAAATGCGAGCATCTTTATGGCACTGGGGCAGAATGACCTGTCATAAATCAATTACGGCTTGACTTCGGCGCATTTACTTGTAATCCTTTAGGTAGCGATGTTGTAAGACTTTTACTTACTGTACTTACACACATTTTACTTTTCGGCAAAGAAGTGATATGTGTTAGTACGGGCCAACCAACCATGTGTGAATATGTAAAAAGGTAAAGCAATCCCATTACAGACCTGGACAGGCCCTGAGGTTTCGAGGAGGTTGAGGATCCCACCTTTGAAGATAATCGGCACATGAAGGTGGCAAGTTTCTCAGCCCTAGGCACCGGCCAACTTTACCCCAGGAAATATTTCTGGTACTGCTTCTCTTAGAGGCTGAGTAGATCCCGGGGCCACAGTGTGGCTGGAAGGATTTTGTCAATGAAAAATTCCAGTGACACCATCTGTAATCGAACCCGAGTCTTTCCAGGTTTTAGCGCAGTGCCTCATCCAATTGCGCCATTCGAATACGTACAGTATTTAAATGTTGGCCGATCCTATTTGCCGCGCGGTGTAAGGAGTGGGTCTGCCTCCGTTCGTTTGCTGAGATTATGAGTTCGAATCCCGGCGGGGGGGGGCATGGTTGTCTGTCTCTTGTGAGTGTTTTGTGTTGTCACATAGGGGTCTTTGCGTCGGTGCGATTATTCGTCGAGGGTAGTCCTATAAGTGTGTGGTGTGTTTGAGTGTGATCGTGAAGCCACGGTAATGAAGGGGGCCCTGGCCCAAAATAGGCTTTTGCGCCATTGGGGGGGGGGGGTTAAAAATTTTGAGTATGTTGTACAATGCAGTAGGTGCGTAAAGGAGGGGAGCATTCAGGCATCTTGGTGTGTGGGGCTTCCATCTGTTACAACAAGGGTTCACGAATGTAGTAATCTGAGTTGTTGTGTGTGCAAAATGTGGCTGCTCATATCCATATGCAATAAAACTGAAAACAAGCGTAACTTAAGTGGTATAAATTTAAACGTTTTGTTAGAAAGTCATTTAACCGAACTTCGGATATAATGAAGTTCTGTTATAACGGATAGTTTTTACTCCCATCCCCCCCCCCCCCACCTTTCCGATCCCTTGTAACCGCAGCTGACTGTACACAGTTGTGTTAGACGGTACTTTGACTCTTTATTGGTCTAACAACACAAAGTTCTGTGAACTTGTGAGAAATAAATTTCGTAGCATCAATTTTTCGAAAGCCATTTCTCTCGTTGTTGTGTGGAATAATAATTTCTATATTTTTCAATATTGCGGTACTTACGCCATATCAAAAATATCGTCACTCTTGCCCAACCTAAATTAACATTCTCGTCTACCTGGTATTTTTGTACTCTGATCCATTGCTGGAGAGTTTTGTGAGCTGTCAGCACTGAACATCTTGAAATTCCAGACTATTTCTTTTTCATTACATTACAGCATCGCATTCGCGTACATAGTGAGGTAATTCGTATCAAATTAATGGCTGATGGTTGACTGTTCCATACATTTACAAAACATTCATTTTTAAATAAATGTGACTTATTTTTAAACATTCCTCTAAATCTGAAGCTGTATTTGATATACAAGTATGTTGAGGCTACAACTATGGTGGCCAGTGTAGTGACTTACCTGCAGGCAAAATAAATCCATACGACACTCGTCGTCCCAACCAACACACGGATATCCGTGATGGCGTGTTCCAAATCATCGGTATGTACGTACACATCGACAAAAATGTCTACATATATACTGCAGATACATGTAACCACTGATGTCATGTAGATACCCTAAACAGTCGATACTTTCTTCATCTTTAACGAAGTTCCCGCTAATCTGAGCAGCAAAATAATCGAGCTGAAGTGACTCTCAGAGAGCCCTTTTACTTTCGGATTTTCGCTGCCCATGTAGAAGTGCGCCTGAAGCAAATTTATTTTCAAGTCTAGAATGTTGCTCAGTATTGTAGGCAGTCCGCGATCTTTTAGGATTGGTCACGTTCCGACTACTGCTGTGTGCGTGTGGAAGTCAGAACGTTCCGCGTGGCACTGAGGGCTTCCAATGGCGGTTACGACTCTTCCTGACCGAAAGAGATCAATACCGTTTTATATTGCTTTATTAATGATAGATGGAAGTTAGTATTTCAGAACCATTAAATAGCTCTTATATTCTGCCACGTGCAACCCTGATGGTGAGAGAAGAAACACACGTGAAACATTCCTCATGTTAACCGATGTGAATTCAGCTTCACTTTGTTAACAAGTTTCAGTAAATGTCGTCAGCGATTCTCGGAATGTTACACGTGTGTCTGCAGTTTGCGTGTACTGAAAGCAAGACAACAGAACGAAGGGACAATTATATTACACTGCGATATATGAAAAAGCAATTTTATTATTCGTTTAGGGCAGAGAACTTGAGGCAGGTGCAAAAGATGACTGAGTGAGGCTGTGGAGGAAGCTTCCAAGAACACACTCGGCCTAAGGCATATGAAAAGAGAATAATGGGTGTACTAGTCTTGAGAGGCTCTATACGGAAGGTCAATGTCTTATATCAGCCATTGCTGTACGGAAGCAGAACAAGAAGAAAAAGAAGAGTAAGAAGAAGTAGAATTTAAAAAGCGAGCAATATATTTGACATTCCTTTTGGGTGGGAGAAGGAGGTCAACAGGTGAATCTGGAATGCGACTTGTTTGGTGATGTCATCTGGTAGCCTAGTAGGGTGTTAGCGGATTTGCGGTGCGGACTCCAGCCTCTGCCACCGTCAGATGAGGTTTGAAGCTGGAACTGTCTTCCTTTGAAAGTCATTAACCGGCCACTTGGCTAGGTGTTGTTAAAGCCACACGACAGCAATCTAAATCTTTACTGTCGTCAAGACTGCAAAAGGGATCAGCAGAAATTAAGAAGTGGACAGCCCTGAATATGAAGCCTGAAAGTTCTAGAAGTTGTAATTTGTAATGTTTAAGCCTCCAAATGTGAGTGTTCAAATGTTTTACACATTCTTGCACTTTGGATGAGAGGTGCTGACGAAAGAAATTTCGTGTCAGTATACTTAGAGCTTTGTGTTAAATACGCATATGTACGTTAAATTTGTTCTAAACTCTAATTGAACTGAGGTCTGAAGCAGAAGATTTTATTTTAGAGTAAGGATTTCGAGACCGAGAGAGCCCTTTCTGTTAACGAATTTCATAAAAACAAAAATCGTATCATTATGTAAAGAGTAAAGTTTCAGATATTTGTTCAGAACTAAATACTTTTCTGCTAGACATGTTGACATGAGCATAGCGACACTTTAAGCAGCTTCCTTTGTTATGACCGGCACGCGGTGGCGCAGTTGGTTGAGGCATTGGGTTACGAGCCGTAAGTTCGCGGTATCGATTCCCGATGGTATCATTGGACTTTTTCATTGACATAATCCTTCCGGCCGCACTAGGACCCTGGAGTCAACACAGCTTCTAACAGAATTGAGTACCAGGAATGTTTCCTGGGAGGGTGGGGGCGGTTAAGGCGGCCAGTGCTTAGGGCTGACAAAGGCACTACCTTCATGTGGTGATTGTCTTGGAATCTGGGAGCCTCAACCTCCTGCAAACCTCAGGGACTGTCCAGGCCTGTATAGGCATTGCTTTACCTGTTACCTTTGTTGTGAGAGACGTTACAGAGATATTGTTAGGCCTTTTGCTGCAATTGCTCGTAGTTACCATTGAAGAAGGAATGCCATTACTTACTTCTGTAAACAAATTAAGCTGTTGAATGCGAACCGTGTGGGTTTTCTGCAGCACCGCACCTGCTTTGCTTATCCAGTAATCTCGTACTAGCCCATCTGTTTTCTATTTTTCCACGTCCGTTAGGTCCTATATTCCATTCAAATCAACATCATGTGGACTTGTCATACTGGAGGGTATGAAGTATGAGAATAGGTCATTATCACATTAAAATAGAACACAGAAACTTGTATAGCGGGCCAAATTCTCTGTAACCGTGGAGTGAACACAAGTTTGGCGACAAACCCTTGTTAGTACGAAATTGTCTTTTAATATGAATTTCAAAATGCGACATGCCTGTTTGACACCTAGGCTTCAAAAGAACTAGGAAGACGTATATTGAACCTATAACCATGTAATTTCCTCACACACAGACGATCCAACGTAATTTTAATTGCTGCCACGGACTCTGTTGCTTCCGTTTGGCTTCTCAGTCGCCGCTTCTGCAGTGAATTAGCTTTCTTTATTTGCGGAATTTCAACCTTCTTCTTCGCGTTGATCTCTTCTGAATTTATATGCGGCAAAGTAATTAGTAACACAAAGAACACACTTCGTGTTGACATATAAACAACCAAGCGGTATAGCGACTTGCTAGGCCTGGACGGTCCGGGGATCGAATCCAGGTGGGGCCGAGATTTTCCGCAGCCGTCCAAACGGGCCCTGGGGCCCACCCAGTCTTCTGTACAATGGATACCGGTTCTCTTTCCCGGGGGTAAAGCGCCCGGGGAGTGGCGTTAACCACGCACCCCACCTACTGTCGAAGTTAAAGAAAGAGTGGGACAATAATTCTGCTTCCGCTCTGGGCCTTCATGGCCTGTTCCATGGTGAACTTTACCTATAAACAACCAACAGAAAAATATATGTGCCATCAAAACCAATAGCGAAATATTTACAAATTTTTTTTCCATATGAGAAATACTAGACAGTTGTTATTTTGTAATTTTAAAATTTGACATTCTTTATACACTTTTGTAAACTTATAGCCCACGGAAGTAATTTTCCATTTTATCTTAAAAGAGGAGTGCTGCGCCTTAACACCTGTTTTCCTTTACAGTTGTGTATTCTTACCTGATGACGGTCGCCTTCTACGACCGATAAATATCGTCAGACAGTAATAAAATGAAGACACAGGGAAATGTTGCTGTGTTTGTCTGTGTAGGTTGAAAATAATGAATTATTTATCATCAACACAACTATGTCTTATGTTATGTAGATGAGTAACACATCTGCATGTTTCAACAACTACGTGGCCAGTAATATATATAAAAGTAATATTACAGCATTCCACTTCATTTGTAGGGAGTCAGATTGCTATCTCAATCTTTGATGTTGCAATGTGCATGTAAATATAAAACGTTAAAGCTAACAAGATATATGACATTTAAATTAATTGTGAACAATACCGACGTTTGAGCAGGTGCAGTCTATTAAATCCGTTCCGGAAGATTCCATAGAGAACGGTGTATTTACTGCGTGCTGTGCGCTAGTACGTGGGGCACATCCGTTGATAACTACGTTTGGTGTTTTGTGTGTCGTCTTATTCATCTGCGTTGTACACTCCTTGTCGGAAGGAGAGTCTCTTCCTGACAACTGATGTAAGAGACCGCACTTCGTCAAACCCTGGTAGTACTTATTAGTTGGATTACACTTTATTAGTTTTTTAGTCTCGACACTTTGCATTCACACGTACGTTGTAACACCAAAGTCTGAGATCGCAATCTGATCTCGCATAATTGAAGTGTCAATTGTAATTACACTTTTATGTATTTGAATATGCTGATAATGACCTCTATATAGTCGAAACATGTAACTCATCCATATAGTATAAAACATATTTCTGTTGATGGCAGCTGATATCGATCTTGTAATATACACAACAAAACGGAATTTCCAAGGTAAGAAGAAACAAGCACAAAACCCATTTAAAATATACTCTATTACGCAAATATAACACCTATATTCACGCGCTTTTATTGGAGGAGATAAATTAATGAGAGAGCGCGGCTTTTGATGTGCCTTTTGGAAGAGCGCTGAATAAGGTCAATACAAGAATTTAAAAAGCGACATTTTGGTTATGAGACCCTGCAGTTTGGTAGGTGCTTATCACGTCTTTTGAGACATGCAGCTTCTGCCAGTATCCGAGTGGGATCCAAGCAGGAAATATCTTCCTCTGAAATACCACTGACCGTCCATAGACCGCACCGTGTTACAGGGTACAAGGCAAATGCAAACCTTTGTTGTCGTGAAGACTGTACAAGACGCACTTACAGAGGAAGAAGTGGACAGCCCTGAATACGAAGTCTGGAAGCTTCGTATTTCCTGCACGTTGTTTGCAGCACTTTAATTTCCACGTTATTAATGTTTAAACGCCTTTGAGCTTGGCCCAATTTGTGTGAAAACTGCTAACGTTATAAACGCTGATGTCTGTTGGCTTAGTGCTTGTATGTGCTACACATTGTACATTGAATATCTTTTAAAAACCGTGATTATAATTCAGTTCTGAAAGATCATTCTTGTATCTTTCAATAATATTTTGAAATACGAGAAAAGATTTTTCTTCTAAACTAAATTGATAAGGAAAAAAACATTATTTTGTAAAGAGCAACTGATTTGTTCAGAACTTAAAAGTGTCCGATCGGAATGCTGACATAAGCCTAGCAGAATAACAATTTTGAGTCTGAACCCCGTGCTCTTGTGCATCCCTGCGCCTTTGTTCAATTTTAGCGCTCTCATCTGAGTTTCTTTGATCCGCCTGTTTCTGTTTCTGTTCCTCTTCTTCCGTTACCTCGTAAGGAACGTTAAATTCACTAAACAGCCTGTCATGTTTAAAGGTAGAAGTGCAACAGAGGGTCAAGTCTGACATTGAATGTAGAAACAGACGGTTACATAAGGAACCGAACTTTCTGAGATCAACGAGTGCACAAAGTTCCTGTAGGAGATATTAGTAATACAGGAGGTTTTTTTTCAATATGAGTTTCGCGTTTTGATTTTATCCAGTTTCACATGTTGGCTCCAAACAGCTCACGTACACTCGTATTCACACTATAAGCGCCTTGAAGGCTGTTACACGTTTCAACCGAGCACGCAGTTTATTGTTGACACTGTACTGTAATGCAGTGCCAAATGATACAACACTTTCTTGAGCCGTGGATCCTTTTTTTTAATTTTAGGGTGCTTGTGGTACGTCTCGCGATGGTCCCTCCTGATTCGCTTTTATCATCACCATCGTCATCATTCTGAATATGTCTAAGGTTTAGCTCCCAGAACCCGTTTCTTTAAAGTTCGAGGCTTTCTTAGTTTCTCCATCTTTGTTAAAGTCATTCCACATCGCGTCGTCCCCCGGAGTGGTATGGGAGTTCCAATCTTAGTACTCAGCACGTGTCCATTCGTTTTAAGTGAGCGAAAGGGTATTTCTGATATGCTTTCAAATCTTCTCTTTTCAGTCCTTTTCGAATCTTAGACATCGTTAGGGGTCCGGTGTTTTAAGCCCAATCCTTTGCCTCAGAAATGTCATTCAGGCTGCTTGCATTTCTTGAGCATCTGTCTTATTTACGGTCCTGGTCTCACTGCCACAAAACACCGGTGTCTTCGAACTAATATAGTTTGAGTAGCCCATTCATTTCTCCTATTATTTGTATGTTTTATTATTATTATTATTATTATCATCCAGATATTTAATTTCCCAAATAAATAAGATAAAATTCTCGTTCCACAAATGTTCCTGGGCAGTTTCTAATTTGACCGTTCTTACGTTTTACCTCAAAAATCCCAGTGCTTATTTTTAAATGTGGATATATTCAGGTCATATATTTTTGCAGTTTTGTTTACTTCATGTGTATTATTACTGCAAGGTGTGTTTGCGAAAGAAAGACATACCGAACTACCGTATGTAATCTTTCAAGATAGACTTCTTAGAAGCGCGTTACTGTGAGTTGATGGTAATCTACTTTGTTTTCATTTATTCCTTCTGAGATAAACTTCTTTAACAACCGGCTAAGGTTAAAAATTGACTGTATTGTTTCGTTGGACGCATGGCGGCTTTATCGCATAGTAAGCGTGCATCTGCCGGGTCGTCCCATGGGGTTGATATTGCTGAGCGAGCGGTAGAACAGAGCCATTGTATTTAGTGTGGAACTGACGTTCATTTATTAACGTCTGTAAAACAAAAGATATTTTGACTTTCTTCACTACATTTTGTTATCTCGCTCCAACACGGATCATTTCATATGCAGTACACAGAGACCTCTTATTCTATTTGCGGTGAAAAGGTTTCTCAATTGCGGGATAATATAAATGTTCTTCCATTTAGAAAAACATTAAATACATGAAGTTTTATTATTCGTGCTGTATAAAGAAGTGCGCTGCAGAATTGACATTGTAATATGTTGTGTTACAAGCCTACTTAAAATGTAGCAAGTAACAAGCCTATCGAAACAATCACGTAATGACAAACTTATCCTTTATTTTAATTACTTGGCATCCCCAAAAAGCAGAGACGTTCTTGAGGGGCGAATGCTGTCTTTTAGTGTCAATAATTTAATGTGAGCGGAAGATATGAGTTAAAAAATTAGCATAGACAACCACTCTTATTCCCTACAACACATTCAAAATATCCCTCAGGACGCAATCTTTCTCCCAGCAGGTGGATTCGACATGTACAATTTCGTGATTCTTCACTAAACCTAAAACGACATGTAGAAGACATGAAACTTTCCGTCACACACGCCTGGTACCTTAATGACTTGATCCATGGGCGCAAGTGTAGTAATTTTTCAGGTGAAGTGTTTGTGCGCGACCAGGCAGACGTAGCGGGATTGCTTTACACTTGTATCCGGAATTATGTCGATTGAAAACTGAAACTTGAAAGGACGCGTTTAGCCAAATTCCTCATACTCTTTCTTTCGAGTTCCAAGTTCTCCGAAATTTGTGACATTTAGAGCGAAGTTGTGATTATATTCACATATTTTAATATATACTGAATATTTCCCAACATATGCAACTTTGTAGGACGATGGTACAGAATGACCCTACGAAGGTGTAAATTTTCAATTTTGTTGTGATACTCAGTCACCAAGCCAGATGTGAGTGTCATGTTAAATAATTAATTTGTGTATAGTTTATAAGTTTGTTAAGTTCCACTTTCCAGACGTTGTGTTAATAAAAGTACAAGCAAAGGAGCCACAGATATCACTGCGCTTTAAGTTTTGGTATTCTTTTTCCTGAGTCATTAGCCCTGTCTCTTTTCCACATTCTTGTCTTTCACTTGAAGCAGGAACATGAAGAAGGACAGCGTCTCTTGCATTATCTGCAACAGACAAACACTTAGTTAGCCACGTATACGTGTATATGTGTAAGATGTCGAAGTACCTGTGAAAATTCAATGAAAAATATGCAATTATGAATTTTCAGCGAAGAGCACACGATTTTCTCGCGATGTGTGAGGCTTTAGGGTCAATAATCTCATTACCTGTTTCTTGAATCTTGTTATAATCTTCATTTCATTTGTATGAGTATGAGAAAACATGGGTCGAGCCCTTGCAGTCCCAATGTACGTAGGCCTTGACAGGCCCTTTGTGCCCCCTCACTGGGTCCAAGACAAGAGGGCCCTGTCCTCGTGAAGAAGTTCCAGATTGCCCTTCGACTGAGACCTCTCACGTCCTCAGGGTCCAAGGAAAAGGATCCCAGATAGATATGCCTGAGTGTCGCCAAAGCTTCACACTCACACAGCACATGGGTTGAGGTTTCCTCTTCAGCCCCGCATTTCATAAAGAAGGGAATACCCAACATCCCCATTATGTGGAGATAACTTCTCAGGGTGTTATGTCCAGTGAGAAGGCCAGAAACTACCCTGGATTGCGCCCTACTAAAGGACATTAGCACGGCCTTGGCCGCAATCTTCATTTCTTTACACGTAGTTGTACCTGATTTTACTGGAATTTATTTCCTTTCACTTTGTTGATTGAGTTGAAATAATTGAGAATATTTCAATACAAAGAATGTTTTTCAAAATACTGAGTTCCACTGATGTTGAACGTTTTATTTAATTATAAGGTAACAATTTCTAATTGGAGTAATCCGTGGTAATAAAAAGGAAATATGTGTTTAGAGACATTATATTTTCAGGAGACAGAAGTATGACCAAGAAAGAGCCCGACAATATTTTGAAATATAAAGACCATGAAATATAAATACAGCATATTTTGAATGTCAAAACGAAAGTGATAACAGTAATAACAGGGGCAAGTGGAAGCATCTCAGTACCATTTAGGAACTGTTTGGACAACACACCTGGAAACCCACTCCGCAGATCTGTGACGCAACCAGAGCCGGCCCGAGATATGTGGGGGCCCAGGGCAGGATTTTCGGTTGGCGCCCGGACAGGCTAATAAATTTGTATGCCTTAAAACTGATATTCTTTTAACTTTTCTGAACTAAGAAAAAGGTGGCAATTTTTACGATAGCGCATGCCGAAATTTCGGATAATATTCGAGGAAATTATTTCGCATGCGGAAGCCATAGTTTACAAGTGCTGTACTTCAGATTATTCCAGTTACGTCTTAGTGCCTCTTCTAGGTTGGCGCCTCGGGAAGCTGCCTGGCTCGCCGTCTCCTTATTCAGCCCGTGGCCTTAAGGAAATTTTTCCTTTCTTATAATGCTTGGATATAATGCAATACTATAAAATACCAACAAAGTGCACGTTTAAAGACTTAAGTATGTAAGATCTCAAATGCTTCGCCGGTCCAACATCATAAGGAATTTAGTCAATAACAATGTCAGTGGGCTGAAACAGGTTAGGTATTTAACAAATACGTCTTTAATAGTGTTCGTTGCTGGCATTTTGTAGCATTATTCTTCCGTAAAAGGTCAAGATGAGTTAAAAAACTTTCCACATAATTTTTTCTTCATTTATAAGGTAACATTATTCATGACTCGTCTTCTCTTATACGAGTAAATGTTTGTTGTTACTTTTTGTTATTAATACAGAGTACTTATTTCACATACATTCAACGCGGTTGCCTTTGACACCGGAACAAACTTTCCCGCTGTCAGTTGGAACTGCTTGTTAGCTGTAGCGATGATGAACACCAGACATCGCTGAAATGGGACAGGAGTTCCCACCCAGTCGCACCCGAATGCCGCGTCTCTCACACTCTCCGCCTGAAACATTTTACGATTAATGCTTTAGGATTTTTGAGCCGTGATGTCTGGCACTCAGGTCGGTTAACCTGATATTTACCATCCGTAGTGCAGTGATTTTGTGGCATAACTTGGAGGTATAAAATCACATTGAGATGATTTGCCATGTATTCACTACTTAAAGAACTTTTTCCACGCTTGCGTAATATTTTCAAATAAATTTTTCTAAGTTTTGACCTATCTTGTGTCACACCTCATCTATAGTGGGTACCGTGTCTCTTTCCCGGCCGGGGCGTGGCGCTGACCACCCACCACCTTTTAGTGCCGGGTCGAAAGTGGGTAGTACTATACTTATCTCCCCCCTGAGTCTGCTTTGCATGTAATGTAACACCTTTACTTTTATGCCATGTCATCCTTCATGGTTTTCTGAAAATAATTCCGTTACCTGTCATTTTCAGCCTCGAGTTTTGCTTAAGCATATTATGGTATCCACGCTGTTAGTCATGCAAAAGAATATTCATTTCTGTTATAACTGCTAACCAAGCATTTCATTTTGATTAGGGTTCTATTACCTTTTTTCAGAAATAAAACCACAATTCTAGCAATTTCGTAATACCTAATATTGCTATTATTCTGCATTTGACCAGCTAACAAATTGTTTTCATAAGTCGAGTATAGATATTTTTGTGAAAACATAAAAAACAAAGTCTCTAAGATGTAAATAACCCATACTAAATGAAATGACTCCTGAATGTATCTGTTGACATAAGCTGCCCTTCAGTCATAATTGTTTGATAGTGTGGCAGACTTCAAAGCAAGGTAGTACAGACATAGGCCTGACACACTGTTCACACACCTGTAAACTGTCCGTCCCTTTAGCATACCTGACTCATTTGTGCTGTAATAAAAAGACGCCTACACTGTTGCTTGTGTTTTGAAGGTGTGGGGGTATCGCTTTATAAGAGTGACCTCAGGACGATCTCAGACAGTTTACTGATAACTAAGGCCGATTTCTTTTTTGCGAATTTTCGATTACTTCTGTAGTTTCCGTTCCATGCGGACGTAAGCTCCTTTGTCCTGTTGCCACCTGATTTGTAAGAGCTTCATCCAGAATCTCATAGGACTTGACATCCTGAGATCAGCGTCTCATCATCTTCAGTGGTATTAGGAATGGAAAGTGGTTGTAATGCTGGAGATCACTGAACCGAGAATCTTGTTTCTGACTCCAAAATATTTTATGCAACACCAATTGGAAATAACTACGTCTCTAGTTATAAAAATTTAAAATAAAAATTGTTTTTTACTGACACCAAGCGTATAAAAAGTTTAAAGTCATGGTTTTAATTTGTGGTAAACAAAACTGAACAAGCCTGTCTCAAAAATAAGAACTGGTTTGGTATGAAAATGTAAAATAATTTTCATATTATGTACGACTTACAGATAGGATATCATAGATTCACGTTTTTAATTGTGGTGAAGTAAGTTTTTTAAGCCCTAATCAAAAAGAAATATTTGACTGGCTGTAAAATGCAAAATAATGTTCATAATTTTGCGTAATTAACATGTATGAAATTACGAAAATCATTAAATCCTCTTCTCTGTTCTTGAAAAACAAATGCCGGAGAGCACAGAAAAATGATCCACAGCTGAAAGTACGTGTAAGCCCCTAGTCTGTTGGAAGCTGTCCAACGTTTTCTACATTTCGCTGTAAGTACAACAATAACAGTAAGCCATTTTTCCTTACGTGTTGTGTCAGCAAATCTCCGAACCAGCAGATCAGAAGTACGTCAGTAGCGAATACCACATACATGGCCACACCTTGACTCATGTCCATATAATCTCCCCACATCTGCAACAAAGTACTTCATAATACTAGCAGAAATGGAAACAGAGAACGTCTTTCAAACATATGGCTACAGAGAAAATAAACTGAGATAAAGTAAATTAATGCGAATATCCATTTTATATTGTTGGGGTTTTAATTTTGTGACACGGCTTTTAGCCCCTATCGAAACCAGTGACAGCAATCGAGAAACTGTGAGGTTTTCTGTCCTCTAGTAGGAACGAGAAACAAGTATTTTTTGCCTCTATTCGTTATTACGTTGGCAATATTTTCCTTACATCACGTGCTAGTGGTGATGTTCCTCTGCTTGCAGGCAAGCTCCACATGCCACCAGCAAGTTATAATTCACTCATCGAAACACTTCGTGGGAAGTCTTTGAAATGACTTCGGGGTATGTGATATAAATCTTATCTTTAAGCGTGGGGCCCAATATGATGCGGGTTTCAATCCAGGAATCGTGGAGACTCGTGATCGAAAACTTGTTCATGACACAGTTCTCTTCAGGTAATGCTAGCGGCGACCAATTTATCGTGTGAGGTGTGGCATTGTTATGAATGACATAACGCCTTCTGTTCATTTTTCGATTCTTGGACTGAGTGTCTAATTATGAAGTTTACATAATCCTCGGAATTTACATTTCTATTTGAAAAGTTTGACCCATTATTCTTTTCAGGTAACAGTACATGAGGCACCGGCCTTAATTTGACGAAAGTTTTCTTAACTCCAGAATAGATTTTATATTGCTCATGCCGTGCTTGATTATTATTCAAATAAAATGCTCCTCCAACTAATGTACTATATTCAAAGTCTTTACGTTACAACACGTGTAATATTTTTACATCTTAGTCCTACATATTTCGATCCTGTAGGATCATCATCAGGGACTCATTCGAAGTTAAAATTTAGATAATTAAAATTACACACACCTCTCTTACAGTACATGTTTAGAACAGGAAATACCTGGTTGAAATGACAGTATACGACGTCATGTCATATCCTTTCATGTTATGTCAAATATTATGTCAATTTCATTTTGAGATCTGTGACAAATATGCTTATCTATTGCTGAGAAAAACACAATTTTCAAATTCTCTTTTGTTGAAGAAGTATTAAATTGTTATGACCGTTTGTTCATCCATGTGGTTGGGGAGAGTATTTGCCAGTCTACCTGGCTTCAGCATCAGTTTTGCTTGGTTTTCTTTTCGTATTCCTGTCACGCAAATTGGCACTGATTTCTAGTCACATTAATATATTGAGCAGATTCTCACACGGACATTTCTTTTATACTAATTATTGCAAAACATTTTTCACGTCTGCCCTCCTCCACGTGTGTTCTCCATTATTCCTGCCACTGAGTTTTTGGAGTATGAGGGATTTATTATTTAATATGATATATGGTAATAAATAATCTAAATTGTGCGTGTCTACCTGCGTTGTAGCTCTCCTGTGTACCGCAAACTTACAACCGATACAATTATCGTGTATTTAACAAAATTGCATTTTAAATATATCAACAAAAAATGCAGTTTTCCTTGAACGTATTTTCAGCCCATTAAACACGGAGGTATTCACGGTGATTACATATTTAGAACCCAGAGTAATCCGAAACACAACTGAAATCTTATCACCAGCACTATACCTCTATAAAAGTATGACTGATGCGCCCTTTCCCAAACAATTGGCTGTACGTCGTACAGTAACACAACTGACTTGGTCTGAGGTCGAAAAACGGATTTCAGAACTGTCACATTGAATGCTCTTTTACGACTGGCAACTCCTGTATACTTCCCTTTCCCTTTTTTGAAGATGTTGCTAGGATAAAATGTGTTGGAAGTTATGTTGATAAACGTTTCGCATATTTCAATGCAGATAAGCTCTTATGTACAGTGGTAATTTACACGTCAAGAAAGGTTCGTATTCAAATTGATTGACTGTCTGTAAATCGGGAAATAACGAGGATAAATTAAGGGAATCAGCCAGAAGTTGTCAGTATGTTACTCTTCAATACAGGTCTGAAGACGTGGACTGCATTTTGTTATCACAGAAGGGAGATCAGTAAGGAAGATAGATACGTGTATGCTGAGTTGTGTGAAACAGACTCAAGTTTAATTTAAAACTTATTCTTTCCTTAGCGCTCTGTGTTTTTAATCTTTACGTGCATTGCATGTGCCGTTGTGACAGAAATATCGAATGCTGGAATTAACACATAACTGCAAAATGCTAAGACTATTAATCATTTATTGTTACAGAACATATGTGTAGATAAAAATTTAAACATACAGGCCTATTGAACGTGAAGATCAGGACGTTAATATACCCGTCGACTTAATAACAGAATTCTAGGCATTGTTACTTGGCGCATTATAATGACGGTAATATAGACACTGATATTTTCAGAATTTAATGTTTTGTTTTACGTAATCCTGTGAAATTGCCACCCCAGTGGCCGCTCTTTTTACGGCCTGGGCCTATGGCCTCGCTTGCTGGGATTGTGGGTTCAAATCCCGCCGGGGCCATGACTGTCTGTCTTTTGTGTATTGTGTGTTGTCAGGTAGAATTTTCTGCGTCGGACTGATCACTCATCCAGAGTAGTACTACGGAGTGTGATGTCTGTAACTGAGTGAGATCGTGAAACCTCAATAATGAGCAGGTACTCTGTCTGACTTCAGCACGGAAATATTCAACTCCCTGTACTTAGTAAAACAAAGATCCACCGGCAGCTCACCTACATGTTAAATTATTTATATGTTATATTTTATACATTGTAACATGTGTAACATTATTAATATTCTTGTCTTTTGCTGTCGAGTGAATCCTTGAAATTGATCCCACTCGGGATCGAAATATTTCGGATTAATGTGTAAATATTGTGACGTAAAGACATCTGAAATAACAGTGCATTAATTGGAGAAATATTGTATTTGACTAATAATCATGCACGGTTTGAGTTGTATGAAGCGCACTAGTTATGTTGATGGCGACTTATTTCTTGTGGAATTCGATAGAGAAATTTTAACGTTGCTCTGTGAGATGTGCAGTTCTCACAGCCGTGCCTGAAGATAACCAATAGATGGTCTACACTGATGATGGATGCAGCATTTTGATACACATCTACAAGACTGTGTAGTCACAGTCACAAAAAGGTTATATTTTCATGTTACATTCTCCAAAACTGTCATACTGTACCGTTACTAGAGAAAAAGCAGCGAAGCAAATTGCGGCCAGTAAAATGAGAAACTGGCCGCACAGAGCGACATTCAGTGCATCTTCCAGTTGCTGCATGAACCTGTACATGAGAAGGAAAGGTACAATGGAGTTACTGGAAGATATTGTATAAAGGGTTCCAGTCAACATTATAAAAGTATTACTATTGCCTCTGTTTGCTGTTATTATGAGAAACTTCTATCAGATGAACTGATATAATTATGCTTGGTTTAACAGACGTCAGTCTGATACGTGTTTAACAACTGAATCTTACTTGAATGTATTAATTCCAGGCAATTTCTTATGAACTTACGCCATTATATCCTGATGGTGCCGAATGCACGCATTTAACTTAGCTTGCAAGTCACAGTCTGCAGCTGTATGAATCTGTTCATCTTCCTGCCCGTGGTAAGGCGTGATGTGTTCCTGTCTGATATCCAATATGGCCGCCTTTAGCTTCTGGATCTGAGTACAGGCCACAGCCATCAAAATAATACTCAAAGACGGGAAACCGAGAGCCAGAGCACTTATAAGTAATGTTGAACACTGTGAAACATTAACAGAAAGAACTGAGGTTTGTCATAACATCAGGCTATTGAGGGATGCTAATGAAACTAATTCAGCTTTAAACTAATTCCCAGGTAAGAATGACAGCTTTGTACGACGACTGTTGTGGTGGAGTTCAGCGTCGTCAAGTTTCGTTTTCTGTTTATGGATGTAAATTACATCGTAATGAATAACAACATTATGTTGTGACTGAGTTATGATTGGAATCGTGTGGAATCTAAATGTAACCTGTTTGGAATATTTTGTGACATCTCTCCCGCCTCAGTACTTACAGAAGTACAGTTACATTCAGATCGCCCCCCCCCCCCAAGGCTGTAGATTTGCGTAAAATATGACTACTTGTACGTGAAAAAGAAACAGTTATACAGAGAAGGATTGGGAGTATTCAAGGAAATTGAGCACATTCTGCTGAAGGACATGTTCAACAATGTGCTGTGTTTGAGATCTTCTGTTACTGGATACAGTGTATGACTTAGAGGATTCGTTTTGAAATCAACTTTCTGCACAATTTTTTGTTTATTTTCCTTATTTAATGTTATGTTATAACTTTACAATCCTAAGTTTGTAAGAATGGCCAGCAGAATGTAACTGCCACACTCGCAACCAATTAATCCCACAGTGCATTGTTGGGTATCAAAATGGATTTTAAAGCTGAAAGAACTGTTATACTGCAAATATATTTGTTCCAAAGCAATAAATTATATTTCTTTATTTACGTGATTCATTGCCCATGTTTTCTTTAATTCCATGTCTTCTTCTGCAGTTTAGCAAAAAGAGCTCGTGATGTTCGATATCTGGCTCTATGCACAAATGGGGGCGAGTTTTAATAATTGGGAGAGATGTAGAAATATATTGTGAAAACTGTGACGGTTCAGTGTCGTATTTTTTGACAAGATCGTTTTAAATGTTCCGCGGCGTCTTGGTGTAACACACGATGTGGTTCTGTCACGTCTCTCTGGAGAAACCAAAGATAGGCTACCCTGCCACATTTCATTTGACTTTCACATGAAATCAGCAATTCCTAGAGCAGTTAAACCCAACAATTTGTGTTTCGGTAGCGCTGCAGGTTTGTATCCAACTGAGACACCGGCTGTTCCAGGGGTTTTTCTTTCTTCCCTCAGTCCCTCAAATTAAATTTCAGGACAGAGTAACGACTAGTGGAAAAACGCTTTACTGCAAATTCTTTCCAGGTCCTTATCAACAAGATCGTTGAAAAACGTGAAAGAAGGAACATTATCGTTTAAGTCAGACGGTTAAATCATGAATAGTGTAAGAACAGGGTGCGAGGGGTTTTTATTTTTCTGACAGTGAGAATTTGTTACCTGTGAGATGTTAACCAGTTCATAGAAAGGTGAAGTAGTCCAGTCGAAAGGATACCATGAAGTTATTATCAGTTCATGTTTTGTCACGATGCGGATTGTTGATTGTATGGAATGAAATAACATGGCCGCAGTAACTGCACGTGTAGTGAACGGCTTAATGAGCGGAATCCACCCTGCCGGTGTTAAGTGTCCGGTGTCAGCGTCTGTGGTCGGCAGATCTTCCCACGTGAAGCTGTCTGTTAGGTCAATTGCACGTTCAATACTGTGTTGTCGTAGTCTGAGACAAAGAAACCAAATCAGGGTATAAAGTTCGAGAAAAATGTGTAAGTGGTCTAAAAACTTCTAGATGGATATTATCCGTTGTGTTTTAAATAATCAACAAATAAACAGTCAAATACCGTCTACTGTAACTGTATATTTTACGTTATTGTATGTACGCTACATGTGGCCGGCTCCTTCGACCACCATCAGGCATTTTTATGAAACTTTTTAAAATAAAGGAAAAATATAGACGTGAAAACACTCTTGCTTGTGCGATCTCATAAGCACATGTCATCTATTAAAATTTTTCCACTGTTTAGTGTTACCTTCATAGTAAATATTAATTTGGATTTTAAAAATGGTCAATTACAGAAATGAACATTTTTCAATATACTGGGGTCCAGTTGCGTTTATTGGTCTTAGTTTTGTTAAATGGTGTGTCGAAGTTTGAAACACGTGGGAGTTACAAGTATTTTTTACGTTGCTTCTATTTTTCTATATCCACCGACGGAATTTCTGTTTATTTTATATATAATTTTTGTATCTGTAGTAATATTAAACGGTAGTACTTTATTTCGAGAACTTTCAAAATGAAGATTCCAATAAAGAAACACACTTATAAACTGATTAAAGAACTGAGATAATAAAAATACCTTAATACTAATCATTCTATTTACATCTGTTTACATAACGAGGAAATTATTTAACAATTTAAAAGATTTGGAGGCAAGAAAAACAAAACTTGAGCTGATTTAAATAACTCACTAATTTAAAGTGAAAATCCTTAATAAGTATAGGCAGGTTTCCAAATGAAACATCCCTGCTTACAGATTCAAAAATTATATCTGTAATCGGCGGAAAATTGAGAATATTCATTACATTAATTGATATTTTTATTAAAAAGCACAACAAATGTAAATTTCTTCTTCTTTAGGGCCCGTCAGCAGATGCTCCGGATACACCTCACCGTTTGGTTTATTGTGTGGAAGCTTTCACCTTTGCTGTACGAGTAAGAATATTTATACAAAACCTGATGACGGTTCAAGAGGACGGATTCATTTGGTTAACATATAATGAGAAAAAAATGTTGTTTAAGACGGTAATTTGACAGCTTACTGGTCTAACTAAAGCACAAATCTGTTGCGAAATTATAAGCAATAAATTTCGTAGCATCAGCTCTCTGACACGTTCTAACTTATCTCGCCGGTGTGTATATTAATTTCTGAATTTTCAATATTGAGGTGCTTACACTGCTTACACCGAATCAGAAATTTAGTCACTGTTGCTAAACCCTAACATTTAATTAACACATTTATGTATGTTGAATCATCAAGCTCTCAGAACGTAGTAGCCTCCAATGCATTGCAGTCTAACATAACACTCTCCCATGCCGTGTATTTTCTTACTCTGACGTATTGCTGCAGAGTTCTATAGGCTGTCAGCAATGAACATCTTGGATTCCGTAGAATATTCAGCACTTTTCTACAACGCATTCTCATGGACAGTGGGCTAATTCGGATCAAATCTTAATGCATCCAGAAAGTAAGTATCGTTTGGCTATAAAAAAATATAGTCTTGACGTAAAGAATTTGTATTTATGATTATGAAATTCTACATACCTTGTTCTACTTTCCGACTTAAGTGCCACCCACACTGTGGCACTTGTAACTGGGCACAAAGTTTTTATGTGCCCTGTTGACAGAAGTGGGCCGCCAAAGAGATTATATCGACCAGAAAAACCATTTAAAACGTGTTCTCGGACACGCAGGGAATTTTTTTGTTTGAGTTCCTCCCACGAGGCTCGAAAATCAACGCACAGCTTATTGTGAAACCCTGAACAATTTTCGACGCGCGACACAGAACAAAAGGCCCTGAAATTCTTCGTGCGGGAGTTGTGATTTTGCACGACAACGTGGGCCAAACGCGGTGTCTCGAACATGCTAGCTGCTTGCTTCATTCAAATGGGAACTGCTGGATTACCCCTCCCCCCTTACAGACTTTCATCTGCTCCTGCTCCACCTGAAGAGATTTCTTGTCGATAAAAAGTTCGACAGCGAAGACGAGTTAAAGGAGATATTTGAGAAATGGCGCAGGTCTTGTTTCTATGAACAGGGAACACAAACTTTGTGCCACGTGACGACAAGTGCCTCATTGTGGGTGGTGCTTATGTCCAAAGGTAGACTACATTATGTAGAATTTGACAGCAATGAATACAAGTTTTTTAAAACATATATATTTTTTCTATAGCCAAACGGTGCTTACTTGCTGGAAGCGCCAAGTATATGGCTGATGGCTGATCGTACAACACACATTTAAAGCATTATTTCTTAATACGTAAGTGTTAATTAACAAACATTCCTCCAAATCTGAAGCTGTATATAATATACAAGTATGTATGATGCTGCAGCTGTGGTGGCCAGTGTAGTGACTTACCTGCAGGAAAAATAAACCCATACAACACTCGTAATCCCAACCAACACACGGATATTCGTCATGGCGTGTCCCAAATCATCCCTATGTACGTACACATCGACAAACATGCCTACATATGTACTGCCACTACATATAATGAATGTTATCATGTAGATAGTGTAAACAGTCGATATTTTCTTCATCTTTAACGGAATTCCTCCTAATCTGAAGAGGAAAATAATCGAGCTGAAACGACTCCCCGAGAGTCCGTTTACTTTCGGATTTTCGCTCTCCATGTAGAAGTGTGCCTGAAGCAAATGTATGTTTAAGCCTAAAATGCTGCTCACTATTGCAGGCAGTCCGCGATCTTTTAGGATTGGTCACGTTCCCACTACTGCTGTGTGCGTGTGGAAGTCAGAATGTTACGCATGGCACTGAGCGCTGCCAATGGCGGTTACGATTTTTCCTGACCGGAAGCGATCAATACCGTTTTATATTGCGTTATTAATGGGAGATGGAAGTTAGTATTTTAGAATGGTTAATTTGGTAATTTCTAGATAATTGGAGGTAACTACGTCACTTGTAAGTTTGAGCCTTCGATTTCTGAAAACTTCATACAAGGAACGGGACTAGATTTTGGTGTCACTGATCAATTCACGACGTAGAAACATGTAACTGCGTAAGGAACAGATGTTGCGTTTTCTATTTATGTACATTTCAAAAGTGGGTAACTATTGGAAAGATGGCTTGAAGTTAGTGTGTTTGTACAGAGAATGTTCAACAATCAAATAAATTGTTTTAACTTATCATGAAATAAAACCGCCACTAAGTATACTCTTCTTTCATAAGATAAAGTTTGTTGCTGACAGTGTAATGATTTTCTTCTCTCCTATAAAGCTTTTCTACATAATCCATAACCCATAACATTTCTGGTAATATGTGATGATTAAACACCAAGGCCGTTACCATTACTTGTGCTGCAAAGCATTTAAAATGCACACATTACCTAACCCTACCCAAACTCGACATTCGCTGCTTCATTGTTTTCACATATTACTGGCCTCAAGCAACAAGCCAGCAGGCGATATAACTATTAAGAGCTCACGTTTAAGAGGATCAGAGTCGTAAATTGGAAGGGTTAAGTACGAAAAACCTATGCCTAGCAGCTGTTGAAGAATTAGCTGTAGATGTTAGTAACAGGTTGTTTCAGACAGAGGGTACTGCATACACTGGGCATAAAAACAATATGGAGCCTATGTTATCCCACCAGTAACTGTTCGGAAGCACATGCCGTCAGACTGAGCGTTCCCTTCACATCTCCTTCTCAGACCGTCTGGAAGGGATTAGAGTGTGACATTCGGTCCAGGTTTCCAGATATTTGTGACAGTTATCACACTTTAAGAGAAATAAGCACTATCAAGGCTCACACAGTTGACACTTCACTTTATTGCATTTCCGCATACAGACACCTCGGTTATACCGGTCTCGGTTATAACGGATTTCAATTGTACCGGATTGTTTTTACATTCCCCGGCCGTTTCCCTATGCTTTATCACAGTAATTACCTCGGGTAAACCTGTCCCTCATATATCGGATCTTCGGTTACATCGGATATCGCCGACATTCCCAAACAGTTGATTTTCCTCGGCTATACCGTTTTTGGCAAGATAATGGACAGTTCACAACGCTTACATTGTGTTCGAGCGCAGCGGGCTCAGTGTCAGTGGTACATGAAGCCTGAATATGTAATTTGATAGTATCTTGTACCCCGAGACGCCATGGAGAATAGCATATTTTGCACTTATTTTGGATTTCCTAAGGACAAGGTCAAACCATTAGCGGTTATAATGGATAAGCTGCGGCAGTCTCTACCTGTTTCTGTTATTAATGCACCAGCGAGAAAGTACAGTAATTGCCATATGCAAGCATCTTTATGGCACGTGGGGTAGAATGCCCTGTCATAAATCAATTACGGCTTGACTTCGGCGCATTTACTTGTGTCACTTCAGGTAGCGATTTTTAAGACTTTCTTTTACTGTGGGTAAACTGAATTGATTGTTCGGCCCAGAAGTGATATGCATCAGCACTGGCCGACAACCAGGTGCGAATGCATACAGTATTTAAAAATGTTGGCTGGTCCAGTGTCCGCGCGGTCTAAGGCGTGCGTCTATGGTCGTTCACTTGCTGGGAATGTGAGTTTGAATCCCGTCCGTGGCATGGATGTGTGTCTCTTGTGAGTGTTGCGTGTTGTGTGGTCTTTGCGTCGGGCCGATCACTCGTCGAGAGGAGTCCCACGAGAGTGTGGTGCGTCTTCCACGGTAATGAGAAGGCGCTGACCCACGAGGGGCTGTTGCGCCATGGGGGGGGGTTTAAAATTTTTGAGTGTCTTGTAAAATACGTACAGTACGTGCAGGAGTGTTGTTGCATGGTGCTTCCATCGGTTACATCAAGGACTCAGGAATGCAGTAATGTGTGTTTTTGGATGTGCCAAATATATCTGTTCATGTCCACATGTAACAAGACTGAAAACAAGTGTAACTTAAGTGGTATTAAATTAAATTTTATTTTAAAACATATTTTAACCGAAGATCGGATATAACGGACTTCGGTAATAACAGATTATTTAGGACTCAATTGGGATCCGTTATAACCGAGGTTGACTCTATTTCGATCCATCAGAATAACCTTCAAGAAGACATTGTTACTGAATGTAAGTGAGCTGTCCCACTAAACGCTACTTACGGTACGATGGCGATAAGATGGCCGTAGGATTAGCTTACAGTAAGATTCTACCCTTTGTTTCAAATTGGACCCCGCACGATAACGATATGTTCACGGTGTGTACTTTGTGAGCCTTTGTTGAGGAGTTGGTGCACTGCTGTTCGTTTTTCAGTCTGCCTATGTGCACATTTCATTCGAGATTGGGAAACTTCTTTGGAAGAGTCATATTAGGTTCATTAATACATTGAATGTACCAATTAAAATTTCAGTTCTAATTATGTTAAGCAAGGCCTATGTCCTGTCACATTTTACACCTTCACATTGTTACCAGTTCGGTGTTCATTCCGTACTGAAATGTATAAGTTTTGTGTTCCGCTTTCCTTTCATCCGCCCTGTGGAAATGTGTAACGTGTGCTCATGTTAAGAAATTCTGTTGGTTTCTGAGGTGTGTTATTGCAACACAGATCTAAGTTCAGATGTCGGTTTATTTCTGCTTATATGAGTTACGTAACTCGTGTAACGGATAATTACAGGGTCTTTCTGTTATGGAAATAATTATGAGTAAGACATCAAGAGGACGTGATTCTGTAGCTTCTTCGGTACAGCAACGTTAGGCTTCATAAAACACTGAATGTGACGATAAAAAGTTCCTTCCCTAATGTGTTAAGTGGCGTCAATATATTTCCATATTTTACAGTTCTACAGTGTTACGTGATTGGCGCTCATTCCGCACACAAATATATATTTATGTATCCTCATTTCCTTTCATCCGCACTGTGGAAACCCCGTAACTTATGCTGATTTATGACGTGTCATATTGCAACACAGATCTACGTCAAGAAGCCTGTTTATTTGCAAAGCCATCAGTTCCAGAAATCATGGAATGGATAAATACAGGACCATTCTGTTACGGACTTAGCGAGCACGACGGCTTAGTCGCAGGGAAAGCCGCCATCTGCCGGGATATCCTGTGACATTTACGGTGCTGCGGCAGCGATAACACACACGCGCTATGTTTGTACAGTATGACTTCACTAGCAAGTTCTAAATTGTGTTTGTTTTCATACGAGTGTAAGATGCAGACTATTTTAAACTGCCTGACTAAAAATTATAATGAATCTGTGTTCAAAAATCCTTTGAGATAAATTGTGTGAACGTATTTGTGAATTCAGTTTGTTTTATAAGTGGCTTTTAACATTTAAGAGAAGAGTGTAAGAAAATGAGAGTTGTACAACAGTGAGATATCTGCAGCATAAGAACGAGATCTTATAATACATGTGGTCACGTACTGCACTTCAATATGAACCACATTAATGCTTCTGCACACATCAAACGTCGGTCACTCTCACTACAAACATTTAGCAACGTATGTAATCACATTACATTTCTTTGGGGGGGGGGACACTTAAGTTCTGTGTTTTCACTCCACCTTCCCGACAATCTTCAGCCTCGCGCTCAAAGTGTGTTTGACTCTGCTAATATGTGAATACTGTCCAACGTTTGGAGTGACTGTAAACACAGTTAGATGCCGTCCTCACAACTTGTTTTAGTTTAAAAGTTAAAACTGGCTACATGTTTCAACCACCCAATGGTCATCATCAGGACTTATTACAAATGTAATAGGAAGAAACTTTTGCCATTAAGATCTCAATTGGTATTACATGTCAGAGTAATTGTTGTGCATACAGTTTTAATTGGTACAAACATGTAGGGTTTAAAGTTGTAAAATACAGAGTTATGAACTATAAGGATAGAAATCAATATTTAAAACACTTTAGAAGATTGAAGGTCAGCGTACAATAAATGGAGATCTCGAAGAGTCTCTGGATATGCATTAGTTGAAGCTGGGGTGGAGGTGGGACCGCTATGTTTTGAGTTTATCAGATGACGTGTAGTCCGTTTATGATGTATATCGCATTGGAGATCTGCCATATATGCTTCTTGTGAATTGCCACTGAGGGTAACATCGGCTGTAAAATGGGTATGTTCTATTTAGTTATATAGTAAATCGTGGTTTTCTAGTTCAATATTAAAGTTGTATTAGAAGTATATTACTTACTGTTTGGATGCAGTGATTGTAAATGCTATAAAGATTTGGAGCGACATTGTTTCTTATTTTGACATGTGTAGAGTCGCAATTGAAATCAGGTTCAAATCTGTCAGAGCATCCACTGATTCTCCTACCTCGCTTATTCCAGGTTGTGTTCTTCTCTCCTAGTGTGATTATAATAAACATCTGGCCTCTAGTACCGAGATCCAGAAGACGTGTAGATTTATATCAACGCCCCCTCCATATATTTTGATGCCTGATTCGTAGGCATCACGGTAATTATACGTTATTTCAAGTCTTAGTCCCTGACTAAGCTGAGGTAGCTATAAAGATCTAGACTGCTATTCAGAATTTTCCGAGTCAAAAATCCGTACTTGAGATTGGTTACTTTAGAGTGGCTTAGAGGTTGGTGACGATAGAAACTCCCCGTGCTTGTCCTTGTAAATTTAAGTACCTAAGCTTGGATGTCAGTTTTTGGCCTGTGGGCACAGCAGGGATTCAAATATAAAATTTTCTCTAGCACTGAACGTATGTCCGACTTTTACACATTTTAAAATAACCCTTTTGTAAAATTTATGGCAGGATGGACGCGAAGAGCGTGCATTACATTCTCGCCTAGTTCTGGTCTGTAAAAATCGCTTTGACCCCCCCCCCCCCCGGTAACTGACAACTGTCAATCGTATCGTCTTGCAACAAAAGTTTATTGTATGTCCGGCCATAATGCTAGGGCAGTAGATAAAATTTCAAAATTAGTCAGTGTTTTGTCTTCGTCTGAGAAAGTTTGAAATTAGACGTAGACGAAATTTTGAGCGTTCCCGGTTCCAGACTGGTGAGATGCAGGCTAGCATGGTGTGTGTTTAGAAGTTAAAACAAACGACACTGTCATGAGATAAGAGACGGCCGTTTACCAAAGTGTGGGTGGAAAAATAAAAATTACAGGAAACTCTGTGTACTGCTATGTGAGTGGCTAGACCAGGTCCTATAGGTCAAGACTCAAGCTGCCTACACGTAGAAGCTTCCTTGAGATAGAGTTTGCAAACGGACATTGATCTAGCTCGTTGTTTTGTTTTTTGTGTGTATAAAGAATGAAAGGCGGGTAGCTGAGAGATAGTAAGGTTGAACCAAATTTCCCTAAATTTCAACTTACGTGATCTTCCAAATACGTGTGTGTGAATTTGTATGTGCTGTGTAAGTTTAGACACGACACAACGAAATATGTTGCTTTATAACCCGATAAACTGTAATTCAGTTTCTTTTAATGACTTGTTTTTTATTTCGCTGGCGGAAATTTCATCAAAATACTTTGAGTCATGTTGTAATTCATTTAACTAAATTTGGTATATGTTTCAGTCACGTGCAACTTTTCCTTATATGTTATAAAAATATAGCATACCGCAAGGCAATTCAGTACTTTCTTTAAGACTGGAGTTGTTTTGCATGATATATCAATGTGATAAAACTTATCGTTAGTAAGAAAACATGGGTTTCATGTTACAAGAAATCTGTTATAACCTATCATGCGTGTAATGTTATTGTTGTGTAGGCCTGTAGGCGAGATCTGTTGAAGATCATTTGCTGGATGCTGTTTTGTTTGGGGTCAGGTTCTTGGAAATTTTCGGTGTCGGTACATACGCAGTTGTAGCGGTACTTTATTTTTCCTTGTCACTTTGGAAATTTTGGCCTCACTTGTTCTAAGTTGGTCAGTTGTAGTTGTACTTTTATATTTCGTGATTTGTTCGTTGCACAGTGTGTGGTCTGTAACATCTCGTATAGAAGTGCTTTTCAATCCGTGGCACGCCTACCACTGGTGGTACGCGACGTTGCTTAGGAATTAAAATTGTTTTCATAATTCAATTTTAAAGATGGTACTCGCACTACTAAAATTGCTTGAAAGTATTTAAGCGAAAAGAAAAACATCTATAAAATATTTATAAAATGAAACCAAGAAAGTATGAAGTGTTTGTTATTAATGTTATCGGCACTTGTTGGTACGCGTAGAAGTTATGTTCGTGACAATGGTACACGAGAAAATAAGGTTGAAATGCACTACCCTAGAAGACTACAGTCTTAATTTATTGTTATATATTATTGTATTTTGTTCCAAACTGCTACGTGTGTAGTGCACCGTTGCTGGTGTTAGTGTGCGTGTAGGTCTTCTATGTATTTTACTAGGAGTACGTTTCTTTGTCTGTAGACCCGTGTTGTGTTAAAGACTCCGTCAAGTCTTGTACACTATATGAAAACCGTAGGCTATAAATGTAATAAGAACGCAGTTTTACCAGGTGTCTGGGCTATGCACTAATCATAATTGTTTTTGCTGGAACAAAAATGTATTTTTTCTAGCCCGAATTCTTCTGCTGGTTTTATAAAGTGCAGGATTATTCTCATTGTCTACCTTAAAATAATTCTCTATCCTGTTTTCCTATTGTTAAGTCTTAAGTGCACTGGAATTAATCTTACTGACTGAAATAGACATGCTCTGGGCGTGAGTCTTGTAGTATTTTACAGTAGTGTTTAAGTCTGTATTTGAAACCATGATTTTATCATTGTCATTTTATATCTTGGATTGGTTCTGTTGCTTCAATAACTGTATCATCTTTTATTTTTATACTTCGTGTTTTCTCCCTGAGGATGGCCGCATGACCGACCAAAACATGCAAGAAGTTATGTATGTAAAGGTACTTCATTAGTGTGCATTCTGTTGGTATTACTGTTGTATTATATATACTACTATATACATCTTTGCTGGCATGCAGAATGTCCTATATTTCGTGTAAAACGTTGTTTACAAATTTTGTATGACATTACAGTAGACTTAGATTTATGTGTAGGCTCCTGTGTATTGGCTGTTGTAAAATGAACTTGTATGTGTTTGATGCCACGGGTGTTGAGAATGCAGTGTAATGTGGAAACACTATTTTCAGTTGCTTTATTGAGATGTCACCAACATATTAATATATTAATCTGTACTTGATTTATGAAATAACTAACTCCTGCTACACAGACTTTGTATTCGATGGAACTAAAAGGAGAACAGGCACACAGAATTCACTGTGTGCCAGGATTTGGTGTTTGTGGTCCCTTTGTTATTGCTCCTGTTTCCTTTCCTCATTCTTGTCCTTCATTTGAAGCAGAAACATGAAGAAGGACAGCGTCTCTCGCATTATCTGTAACAGACAAGACCGTGTTAGCAACATGTGCGTGTGTGTGTGTAAGAAATAAAGAGGCTTATGAATATTTAATGAGATCTCTGCAATTTCGAATTTTCGGAGAATATCTTAGAAATATCTCGTTACGCGTGAAACTTCAGAGTGAGTAATTGTAAGAAGGGTTTGTTGACTTATTTAGTTTCGCCATTTTTGTGGACATCGATGTGTTTGATATTATGGGTGTACGTAGTGGTAGTTTTCCGAATGGCAAGAATTAAGAATTCGTAAATGTAGAAACGTTGCATTAAGGTTGCCTTCATCTGTGCAGGTTGTTTTCAAGTGTTTTAAAAGCATTTAAAATTGGACAGATAAAATCCAAAATGCAGTATACAGAAGTACCTGCATAAGCTCAGTGTGTTCTCTTAAGCATCCTGTGCTTATGTATGTTGTCGCCTCGCCATTCTTCGTCGACGGGGCTTTCGTCGTAAGACTGGACAGTACCTCACGCTCGCACTATTTAATTACTTAGCGTTGCATAGCAACGATAATAGTAATAATAATAATAATAATAATAAAATAATGAAGGGTCATATCGATGTTTAAAATTTGGAAACATTAAGGACGAAACAGGAAGTACAATAGTGGCCGCAAAAGATTAATCAATTAGTGGAAACTATTTTAAGAATAAAATTTTGAAGGAAGAAGTTGATAGTAAATGCCGGTTATGTAAACAACATGAAGAAACTATTGACCACCTAACTTCAGGATTCCCCATTTTGGCGAAGAATGAATATTTAATGAGACGTGATGAAGTTTGTCCACATTAACATTAGTCAATATGCAAAATGATAGGCATCGAAATGACAGATAAATTATATACACACACACTCAAACCAGTATGTGAACACGAAGATGTGAACATGAAGATGTGACAGTGGAATGGGGTCAAGGGGTACATTCAGACAGAGAAGTTACAGCAAATAATTCAGATATCATAGTTAAAAACAAGAAAGAGAAAACATGCATACTGATAGATGTGGCAATACTAGCAAACAGAAACGTCACACAAAGGAAGTAGAAAAAACACTAAAACACAAGACTTTAATAATAATAATAATAATAATAATAATAATTCAATTCAATTCGAGTTTATTAATGTGCCAAGTCAACAGCCAAATGGCCACTTACCGAAACAACACCGCACAAATAACAACGGAAAATGAATACGATAAAAATGAAACAGACACAACAAAACAAACAGTAATATCGTAATAATAATAATAATAATAATAATACCAACAGATAAGAAAAGTGTCGGCCGTGCCAAGTTCTGAAGCGGCATCGACACCGCCGTCACATAGTATGGGGGCCGCAATTTTGTGTATGTTTTGTTCTTCGGCAGAATGCAACTTTATGAAAATTAAAGATAATATAAGTTGCAAAACATCATGGCGGCTGTGTGAAATACACAGGATGAACATAATTTGTACTAAGAGTTTCAAGAATACATTTGACAAGACTGGAACAGCGTAGGGCCAATGCACCGAACGTACGGCTCACCCGACCCTTCGACTGGAACCGCCTGTAATTTTTAACAAATCTTTTTAGCGTAATTATCTATCCCGTAGTATATTACCTCCTAATTAGCTGCCCACTGCTTTTGTGTTACTCATAAGATATGTATAGCTTTCAATATATAGGAGCTAAACTTTTGTCCATTTTTTCAATAAAAACTGTATACATTCCGCGGACTTATGAATTCACAATCTTGTAGTCCGCTGCTGAAAACACTTCGCCGCTACTTGCCTGCAGAAATGAAACCTACAACACTGTTACGGGATTTCGGAATTTGTTTCCTAGGAAGTAGGTTTCGTGACCTGTAAAAATGACCACAGCTATCGCAATACAATGGGCTCAACCAAAGAAAGAATATGGTCCAACTATATTCAACGAAACCTTTGACACTCTTCAAAGCGTCTTTTGATGAGTTCCATACAAATTCACACGTGTGACGTCGCGCACCATCTGTTATAAAGCATTTGCTGTTGATGGAGCCAGCCATACCATGTGCAATTGTGATTATTGGTCATAACACCAGTAGCACACACTTCGGTTAACTGTGCCGACGCTGCAATTTTGACAAAACCATGGATTCATTAGGACACACTATGGCAAAAATATATTTTAGTATGGCAGGACGGTGTTCTGTAACTGATACGTTAAGTTTTAATTTGAAGACAGTTTATCCCCGTTTTGCTTTTAAGCTGTTGGAGTTAGATAAATCCAGTCAAAACACAACAGAAATATTCTATTTTTCAACTACATGTGTCGGCCTAAAATGCCATCATCACGTCGAACACAAGAATAAAAGAATACGTGCATACATTTTGTATGGAACTGAGATCCCAAAATCCCACAATTTATATTGTTACATGGCTATACATAACGCAAGAAAAACAGCCTTGCCAATAGATTTTGTACAACTATGTGTGCAGTTTTAAAGAGACTGGATCAAGAACGCACGTATATCAACATAAAATAAATAACAATGTTAAAATTTTAAAAGGTATAATCAATAGAAATGTAGGTAATTCTTCAGAAGTGTGTCTGCGTAAGGGTAAAATGGTCTCGCGTTTTGAATTTGGAATTTTCTCGAAAATACGAAGTTTAAGTGGGTTGTTCTTCTTTTGAGATTTAGGCAACCTGCAAATTATATTTATTCACATTATGTTAAAATGGGTTTAGGTGGACTAAAATAGAGTTCACGTGGAAGCAAAACTGTAGAAGTGACATTTTTAAAAACTTAGGTATATCGGAAATAATAAATATTCCCACAGTATTTTACTACTTTAGGAAAGTGTTTCCTTCCCACTATTGAGTCACTTGGATCTTGTGTACTTATAAAATTATTATTGCGTGGTACACTTGTCGAGAGTGCGGCATATCTTGCCTTTTCGGTGTGTGAAAGCCTAATGCAAGGGTGTTATGAAAGATTAGAGAGGAAGGAAGGGAGGGGTATCTTACGTCACATGGCCTTCGCCTTGGAGAAGGTTTTCGAAAATTTTGTTGGGTTGTACTTTATAGTTGTCATTTGCTGATTGTCTTTCATGGTTTCTTTGTAAATATAACATTTTTAATTACTGTCCATATGAATCCCCAGTGCGTCCACACGGCCTTGCTTATTCAGACTGCACCAGGGTCTTCGTCCTAGGGGTAAAGCGGCCAGAGTTTGAAAGCGAGGAGTCACCTCCATCTAGTACCGGGGTTACGAATATGTATATCTACACCGACGCTTGCTTATATGCTTTCAGGTAATCCACACGAAATTTTACTTCTGTATGTAAGTTTATGTTTGCATAAAATGATATTATGAAGTGTAACCGTGTAAAGTGTGTGGGGGAATAGAACATAAACATAGCTACGAAATATGTAACGTCTATATTTATGTTAAAAAGGCAAAGTGCTAACCATAAAAATATTTCAGGATATGGCTTGTGGAAAACATTGAGGGTGAAAATTATACACGATATTACGTACTAGGTCTTAGTGCTGATGTTCTTGTGTAAATAACAGACGCTTAAGCAGTTTAAAGAATAACTTTTAAAAGAATATCAACATGTACTACCCTGCGTAATTCTTACCACACAGCTGACTTGTGGGGTACAGAAAGATTTGTTTTTCTTGAAGATCTCCTCCAAGAAATTTTATTGCTTTTAGATATAATGCGATAATACTGACTCAACGTCTCGAATGTGAGAAATTGGTTTTCCGAGTGGTTAGTATCACGTAAGATTTATTCTACATACATTCATCATGGTCAAATTTGACACCGGAACAAACTTTCCAGCTGTCAGTTGGAACTCCTTGTTAGCTGTAGCGATGATGAACATTAGACATCGCTGAAATGGGACAGGAGTTCCCACCCAGTCGCACCCGAATGCCGCGTCTCTCACACTCTCCGCCTGAAATATATGACATTTAATGTTTGAAATGTAAGTTATATTTGCCTAACTTGTTGAAGGCTCCTTCGCGTTATGTACGTAACTTCTTAATAGTAAAAATAAGTCATTTTCTCTTACCCTTTGTGTCAGCTGAGTTCCAAACCAGCAGATCAGAAGCACGTTACTAGAGTAAACAGTATAGACTAAAACTGCTAGGCTCATGTTTGCGTAATCTCCCCAGTTCTGCAAGAAGTTTTATAATATCAGTAGAAGTATTAAATAATCAAATACGTCAAATAACAAATCTGCTGAGTAAATGATTTGTGGTAAGTAAGTTCTCTGCATAGTTTCAATTTGTTTTGCAGGGTGGCCGCTATATTACGCTGTATTATGCTAGAGGAAATTTCCCTCCCTAAACCCAAGAGAGTATCCTCTGTTATCTGTCTGCTTTCGCAGTGAAAGCTTCGGTCATTTTCACAGCTCTTTTCTCAGTTTCAGTTTTCTATTACGATTGCGTTACTTGTGGAATATGCTCTTAAAATCCCTGGTATACTTTCAGTAAAGATAGGCACTTTTTGAAATGGAGAGCATGAATGTAAACGACAGAGACTTATGTTCAAACGCACTGAATATAAGCAACAGAGTCTTGTATTCAAATGCACTGAATATAAACAACAGAGCCTTGTATTCAAACGCACTGAATATAAACAACCGAGCCTTGTATTCAAACGCGCTGAATATAAACAAGACAGCCTTGTATCCAAACGCACTGAATATAAACAAGAGAGCCTTGTAGTCAAACGCACTGAATATAAACAACCGAGCCTTGTATTCAAATGCACTGAATATAAACAACAGAGCCTTGTATTCAAATGCACTGAATATAAAAACAGAGCCTTGTATTCAAACGCACTGGATATAAACAACAGAGCCTTGTATCCAAACGCACTGAATATAAACAACAGAGCCTTGTATTCAAACGCACTGAATATAAACAGCAGAGCCTTGTATTCAAACGCACTGAATATAAACAACAGAGTCTTGTATTCAAACGCACTGACTATCAACAACAGAGCCTTGTATTCAAAAGCACGGAATATAAAGAGCCTCTATTAAAAGGCACTGAAAAAATAGAGTTCTGACTTCAGGCTTTAACGGCGACAAAATTGTATGAACTCTTTTCGGGCTGATAGCCGTGTCAATTGTTTAAAAACCTCCGACGTTTCGGAGACACACTCCGTATCCATCCACAGGGAAAGTGATCACTTTCCCTGAGGATGGAGACGGAGTGTGTCTCTGAAACGTTGGACTTTTCTAAACACTTGACACGGCTATCAGCCCGAGAAGAGTTCATACAAATAGAGACCTGTATTCAAACGCACTGGTTATAAAACAGAGTCTTGTAGTCAAACGCACTGAATATAAATAACAGAGCCATGTATTCAAAAACACTGAACATAAAACAGAGGCCTGTACTCAACTGCACTGAATATAAATAACAGAGCCTTGTATTCAAAGGCGCTGAACATAAACGCAGAATCCTTTATACAAAGCCACTGATTATGTCTAAATCTAAAAGAAAGAGGGATAATTTGAGGTATCGTAAAAAATATTTCGAATGTTACGCTGCAAAAGAAGCCGTGGAACTTGGAATTGCGTTTTGATGTCACGAAATGCAGCTAGAAAAATGTACGTGTACACATAGTTTTTTCCACAGGAAACTGAACCCGTTTATCGACACACTTTTGTTGTGATGCGTCTTTAGTTTGCATTTATGTTGCAAGGAATTAGGCCTGTTGTGGAAGATACTCAAATTGCTAAAACCAAAAAACCAACTTCCACGTAAACACAACCAAATACTCTTATACGTCAATACGAACAGTTTACGTGAGTGTAAGTACAACTGCAGTGTTGGGACACGTTTGTGTAAAATAGAAATTGCAACTGATTCTAAACCTGAAGGACGTGTTATTATCTGCATTGTCATCGAATTTACATGTCAGATAGTAGGTCCAATTATTTAATGTATTGCCTATCCCAGTGGCTGAGGGGTATAAGGCGTGGGTCTGCGGCCATTCGCTTGCTGGGATTGCGGGTTCGGATACCGCCGGGGTATGGATTCTCTGTTTTGTGAATGTTTATGTGGTCATATAGAGGTCTCTGCGTCGGGCTTATCACTCGTCAAGAGGAGCCCTACCGAGTACTGTGCGTGTAACTGAGTGTGATCGTGAAGCCTCGATAATGAGGACGCCCTGGACCACTAGGGGCTGTGTCATCATTGGAAAAAAATGTAATATAATTACGAAAAGAAAAAAATGCACATTTTCGCAATTTAAAAATTGTTTATTCTGCAAGCGTTCCATTAAACTTAGAATAATAAGTGTGTGTGGCGTATAGAATTAGAAACTATTATAAAGTCGTTTTTCGCCGGCGTACTTTAAAGACAAATAAGTTACTACTATCGTTTCTAAAGAAATGATTTAATACATCTTTATACACAAAATGACACGGGATATTTTACACCTTCTCCTGCAAGAATACACGCGTAGTCTGTCTCCCATCCACATATTCCATTTCTACAATTAGGAAGGCATTTATAAAATTATTTTTAAAAATTGCGTATGATATAAACTAGCGAAATAAGAAACACAAACGGGCATGTGTTTGGTTTTAAATTTTTTTGGCAGAAAAATATTTTTTGGCAAAGGAGATCAGTAAATAGACTGGATTATTGCTTCTAAAATATGCCATTTTTAAAGGTTCTTAACAGCATGATGAAAATATGGTCGACCAGTGACTTCTCGATAGCTATATTTTAAATAAGGTATACTCTCTTCTGGAATGTGTCGCCGTGTATGTTGATACTGGAATTCTACTATCATTAACTGATAGATAATCTGGCCTGATAATGAAGGCATCAGGTGAAATCGGGTCTACCAGACTGCACGGCACCACATCCAAACAGTTACGTCACTTTCTCCAGAATTCCATGTACCGTACCGTTACTACAGAAAAAGCAGCGAAGCACATTGTGGCCAGTAAAATTAGAAAGCTACCACACAGGACGATATTCAGTGTACTTTCCAGTTCCTGCATGAACCTGTAGATCAGAAAAACAGATACAATTTATTACTGAAGAAAATCTTTTTGCGTTAATTTCTGTACCTTTTAGTTTTCTTTGTTGTCAATACAGGCTACGTGTTTTAGCTACCAAAATAAATATTAGACGGACTGACCTCTTTATGCTTTTTTGTTGCTTTCTTTCAATGAAGATTACATACGACATTGTAATTATTGCTATTTCATTTATAGTTGCACTATTGCCTTGGGTAATTCCGTATGAACTTACACCTTTATTTCCTGATGGTGTCGAATGCACGCACTTAACTTAGCTTGCAAGTCACAGTCTGCAGCTGTATGAACCTGTTCATCTTCCTGCCCGTGGTAAGGCGTGATGTGTTCCTGTCTGATATCCAATATGGCCGCCCTTAGCTTCTCGATCTGAGCACAGGCCACGGCGATCAGTGTGGTAACCAGAGACAGGAAACCGTAGGTTATGCCCGTGTGTAATAATGCTGTAAAACACTGTGAAACTGTTGATAATTACAACCGAAGTGTATGTTAAATCAAGCCATTAAACGATACTGATGAAACTGGCATTCTTTTATAAAATTTCTTCAGATATGATGCTGAATTTCACCCTCCTCAAGGGTTTTGTTTCATTTGTGTTAGTCACTTTTCACCTTTACCGTTTATCAGACACTTAACGTGATGCGCGAAATGTGGCTGGGATTAGAAAATGAATGTGGTGTTTAAGTTTTCACGAAGGCTTAGAAATGATTTTTAAGATGAGTAGATTCAATGCCAGTTTCTTTGTGACCGAAGTGATTTTGAATGTTCTGCGGATCCTTGATATATCTTATGATTCGTTTCTGCCACTTGTGTCTCCTGTAACCGTTCATTATTATCGTCGCATAATTTAGCACGTGCATGAAGACAGCAATTAATACAACGGTTAGCCCGAAGATTTTGTGTCATAGTACCTCTGTAGACTTTTGCTTAGGAGATGTAGACTGGAGCTCTGGCTATACGGACGGTTTTTATTGTTTGCCTCTGTCCCTCCAAGAAAATTCCGGGATATTACTTCCACTAGGCCAAAAGCGCTTGGTTCCAAATGCTTTCCAATTCCTCATTATCACTCATCCCCCATTCACCGCTTATAATCTGTCAGATTTATAAGGACGTAAAAAATCAGGAGAGAGAGAGAGAGAGAAAGCAAAGTGAATTAATTAATTAATTAAACAAGAGAAGCGATGTAAAAGGAACAGAGTATCAGTTAAGCCAAGGGCATAAATTAAAACTGTAATACAATAATTTTAAGGAAATTTTTTCTTTCTTTGTTAGGAAAGTTGTTACCTGTGAGACTATGACCAGTTCATAGAACGGTGAAATAGTCCCGTCGAAGGGATACCACGCAGTTACCATTTCTTCACGGTTTGTCACGATGCGGATTGTTGATTGGATGCAAAAAAACGATATGGTTGCAATAGTTGCACCCTTACTGAACATCTTAATCCGCGGGATCCATCCTGCCGCTGTCAAGTGTCCGGTGTCGGCGTGTCTGGTCGGCAGATCTTCCCACGTGAAGTTGTCTGTTAGGTCCATTGCACGTTCAATACTGTGCTCTCGTAATCTGAGACAAATAATCCAAATCAAAATAGGGAATGAAATTTGGAAAGAATTTAACGAAGGCTTTCATCTCTTGCTGTAAAATTATGAGCAAATGTGCTTTAACAAGATGATTCTGAAAACCACACTGTAGTTTGACTGGGTGCCGCAGAAAAAAATTAAAATTTTGAAAATTGTACACATTTTCTGCACCCGACATTTCGCCACCTTTACCAAAACATAATATTTGGTCACTTCATTGTGGATGTGCCAAACCTTCAAGGCCTCACTACATAGTAACTTACCATAAATTTTAGGCTAAATTTGTACTTACACTGATGCGTGTCTTTAGCTTTGCATTTATATAGTCCTGTAGCAAAGAAAGTACTCAGCCTGAGAAACATTTTCTAACAGAATATAAGTCTTTTCTCTCCCAAGTATTGCAATAGGTGAAAGTAACAGTACTTTTACGCTGAATTCAAACGTATTCTTAGATTTTCTCTAACACGCAAGTTTTTCAATTAACATACAGTTGAATTTTAATAAACATTTTTATTTCTGAAATAAAACATGGGTTGAGTAATAACCCAAAAGGTGACGTTGGTTTATTTTATGCTGTACTTCCCCTGTGGACCATCTATCTTGAGGGTCCGTCAGTAGACCGCCAACATACTTGGACTTCGCTTGGTGAAAGCCTTCTCCATTCTCGTCGCTGACGGTGCCAGGGTTTTCGACGAAGGAGTCCAGTTTGAGTCTAAGAAATATATTTTTAGTGACATAATATATCCCGTAGTTTTGTAGCTCTTCAGTAGATCACCCGCTATTTAATGATATTTCTAATTCTTCCAGGCGGTTGTGGAAAAGACATTTTAGGGTCCTGCTAGAGAAGATACTATCCTTTCAATCATGAAGCTAAAATTTCAGCCTGAATTTTAGGTAGATCTAAATCTCGAACGAGGTCCTTGAGATCTGCTTGTGTTCCTAAATGAGGTTTTGAAGATTGACCACCTTGTTCAGATGCTGGATCACTATGAAATCGTTTTCGTACCTGGTCTGGATGAACTTCTTCGGCATCATAATTATCATCGTCCATAGTCATATTAAATAGTGGTCTCGGCACAGGTCACTCTGCAGTGTGTGGCACAGGTCTCATTGCCGGTGGTAAATTCGGATACATTGTCATTTTTTGGCTTAGAAGTAAGTGATATGTGTGTTAAACAGAAGTGACAGTCCGATGAATGATCTTTTGGTTCTCTCCAAAACACAGGCGTGGCGAAGAGCATGTTATGCTAACCGTTTATCCAACTGGTTAGAAGGCTAAAAATGTTTCACAGCAAATATGAGTCGCAAAGAACTTGTCTTGGTCACCTACTTTGCAGCCGAAGAAAGCTCATAAAATTTTTTAATCGGTGGAGTGAACATTTTTCTATGAGATTTGAAGGTTACCTCGCCACACTTATAGCAGAAATTATGTGGTTGATTTAAACACTTTCTTGGTGTAATGAAAGCTGCCACAGAACTGTGATAGGATGTAATAGACCTGAGAGAAGTAACGCTCGTGGTACTCGCAGAACAAACCCTAGCACACAACACACAAAACAGTCCCCTATAGACGAAAACTAAGTCCATACGTGAACATGGAAGTACGTATATCAGCCTGCTTTGCTTAGCAGTCTGCATCCAAAGTCAAGTGAACTGTCTTATAAACGACCTGCTAGCACCCAGTTCAACTTCATTTCTCCAAAATTAACGTGACAGTGTTATACATAAAGAGAGTGTTTTTACATATATGTATTATACCCTATATACAATATTATATTTTTACTCAAAACTAAGGGCGACAGAAAGACTCTAATGGCATTATTGAATTCAGCGTGAAAAAGTATGCGAAAACACTAAAAAGATTATGTGGGACAGAAATCGTGTTTACCAGCCTATTTTTCGAAGTATCCCTCTAAAATATATTTATACCAATTTTTAAGCAACTGCTCTAAATCAGGTGCTATATTTATTAACGAAATGCTTGTGGTGCTGAAACAGTGATGGCCAGTGTTCTGACATACCTGCAGTAGATGTAGATCCAGAGATTATTCGACATCGGAATCCAAACACTCACACCTTGTGTGGTGTGTCCCAAATCATCCCTGTGTATGGACGCATCAATTAACAAACCCAAAAATGAAATACAAGAAAAGAAAATCACCGTGATCATGTAGACAGCGTAAACAGTCGACACTTTCTTCATCTTAAACGGAATCCCCGCTACTCTGAGAAGGAAAATAATAGACCCGAAACGACTCTCCTTCAGTCCGTTTTCTTTAGTGTCTTCGCCCTCCATATGGATGTAATGTACTAGAAACAAAGTAACTCGCAGTTTAAGAGGTGGCTTAAAAGTGTGCGCAACTCAGCTTCTGTAGTATAGGTCACGTTACTACCGTTTCGTTATACACTAGCAGTCAGAACTTTGCGCAAGGCACTGAGCACTAGAAAGGTTTGTTAGTTAATTTTATGACCAAAAAGTGATCAATACTTCGCTGAATTGCATTATTAATGGGAAATGGAAGTTAGTATTTCAGAATGGTTAATTTTGTCGTTTCTTCATAATTGTGGATGACCACCTTACATTCTAAGTTTCAGTCATCATGTTCGTAAAACTTCATAGAATAAAAGCGAGGAGTTTGCTGGTGTAACCAATTAATTTAAAATGTCGAAGAATGTAACCTTGTAAGAAACAGATGTAGGCCTACTTTCCATCTGTGTGTGTGTGTGTGTCTGTGTGTGTTTTTGTGTGTGTGTGTGTGTGTGTGTGTTTCTGTGTGCGTCTGTGTGTGTGTGTGTGTGTGTGTATGTGTAAGAATTAATTTAAAATGCAGAAGAAACTGGAGAAACTAATTTATTTACATTTAGAGGATTCCAGCACCATTGTAATAATTCTCTGTTAAAATGAAAGGAAAAGTTTTTTACGTGTAATCCTTTATTACAGAAAGTCTGTTGTGTGTGTTGCTGTGTGTCGAACGTCCTGAAAAGTTAGAAAATCGCAGGCGGATGAAGGAACTAGGGAAATAAAAAGATATATATTTCACAATATTCACTTATTATTGAAATTAAGAAGCAGAGACCTTCTTCAGAAGCTAAAAAAACAACATCATCTTTCATTTGGGAGTAAGAAAAGTGCATTAAGTTCCGTTCTGACCGTTAAAGCCGTATTTTAAAGACAATTTTGTCTAAATTAATTTAAATAAGTTTAAATAATAACTATTATTATTCTTATTTGTAATACTTAATTTGTTTGTACATTACATTTTAGGTTATTGAACCATTGCGTTCTATGACCGTGTGACTGCACCCTGATATATTCATGTTTGCACGTATCACGAAAATTTCGCAAGTTGTATTCTTTTCATTATGTAAGACAGTTTCTAAATAGTTATACTAAAGATATAAAGTTTAAACTCGCTTACAGCTTGGACTCAGGGCAAAGTTTTTCTTTACGTGTAATCACCCTACATGTATACTACTAGCCGCGGCACCCACATCGTATTCCTTCCCGTCCCGCTGAAACAATTACACATCACATGTTCAGACAATTGACTGTCCTCCTTTCCCTAAGAAAAAAGACAAAAGTTTTCAAAGTAAAAGTATGTTCCACTGGCAGACAAGGGAACTGTTTCAGTTTTATGATAAATAAAATGGCTACCCCAAAGTTATTTTAGCACTTTCTTGCCGATGTGCATTTGTTTTCAGACTGTATGTGTATTTCGCTGTGTATTAAATAATGTGGAACAACACTTGGGTTCTATAAGAACTACTTAATGCAAATTTGACTGTAAACGTTGAAACTCATTCTGAGGTGACAGTGGCATAAGGACACCCTTGTATGACATCAAGGGCATTAGTCATTGTATTAACATAAATATAAATGTACACTTATTTATATAGTCTATATATTTATATATAGTCTAACAGTTTATCCCACATATCACATTAGTACGACAAACTGGTAGACTTTTTCTGTCTGATTTAAAGAACATACTAAGTATTTTAAATATAAAAGTAAAGAATCAAATTTTTTCCACAATTGATACGAAAGTGGACACGAAATTCGCAGTACTGATGAAACTATTGGCATATTATATTCCGGTAATAAAGGCAGACATCGAAATAAAATGAAGAAATATTACATGTACGTGCCTAGAAACAAAAAGAAAGGTCGATAAATGATAAAAGTACTGTCGACGAAAATGCTGTATTCAACGCTATAGTACAGTACGACCTTAATGGAGGACAGCGCCTGTGAACCGATCAGTACCTTCTCCATGTCAACAACTTATCGAGCTCGTCGTAACCAGTCCAAGGCCAGCCTACACAGCATACAGACGCATCATCTCAGAAAACCCACTGGCCGCGCGGTCTATGGCGTCGGTCTGGGGCCGAGCGCATGCCATGAACGTGGGTTCGAAACCCACCGGGGTCATGGATGTTTGTCTCAGGTACAGTGTTTGTGTTGTCAGCGTATAGGTCTCTGCGACGGACCGATTCCTCGTCCAGAGGAGTCATACCAAATGTGGTGTGTGTTTGAGTGTGGAAAAGTAAGTAGAAGGAGGAAGGACTACAAAAAAATAAAATCTTAGAAAAATGCGAGTAATTATATAGTTAAAGTTATGATTTCGATTTATAAGTTGCTCTACGTGAAAACATAATTGTAATTATTACGTACGTGCAATAAGCAGTACTAACCATGCAACATTAAGCTATTCAGATATTATCTAGCTGTACACTGACTCCTTGTTGGAAAAGTGGATCGGAAAATGTGGAAGGAAGTTCACATACATAATTAAATTTTAAATGAATCCACATCGAAATACTCGGACTGGAGAAGATACTATGAGAAATTTGGAATAACAGAGAAAGTAAAATGTATAAACAGTATTTGTAACAGTTGTGGCAGAACATTTTTCCACAAATATTGCTGCTGTTTACAACCTCAACAATTTTTAATAATTATGATAATTGTAACTGAGTTTTGTAGACTTACTTAATGTAGGGATAATGTCAGTGTAAATATAATTTTGTGAATTTTGTGCATAATTGTTGGTTTGTTCTAATTAACTTGTAATATGCACGGTGTAAAACATATTAAGTTTACGTCATGTATATGCCTTCGTCAATATATTTTAAAGACCAACTACGGACCTGACGTGAGATAGGCCGAAACATGTAGTTTTATGTAATAAATAGAATTTAGTTGTGTCCGGACAGATAGCGATTTAATTTTTGTACTATTAACAACACAACGGGATGGCGTTCGTTAAAAAAAGTTCAGCGTTTATTGTTCTCACACCAGGAACGCTGGCCGTATCATTTTTATCAAACTAGGAATATTTATTTTTATTTTCCTATATGATATATATATATATGCAATCTGCTAGGTCACTTCATTTACAATGAATTCAGAATATGGGACGTTGTTAAAAGTGACGAAAGACTATAAACTTCACATTTAGAATTATCCATTTTCCATGCATTTTACCAGTTCGCAATGTGTATACCGGTCCCAACACCTGCTCAACAGTGTGCAGGTGCTGGGATAAAGACTCTGAGACATAATCTTCACTTTGGGTTACTTCTATACATACAAGAGACGGCAGAAATTTTCGTTGGGATACCGACCCTGTACAAAGTAGTCCACAAAATTAGTCACAGAGCACGACAAGAATTATGCGTAAGCCACTGCATATTGACTGTTGTACAATGTAAGTGTTTTTATGTGACGGGTTTGGAGAATGCAGTAGAAAGTGGAAAACTAGGTTGAGTTACATTACTGAGATGAGATGTCGCCACCATATTAATAGATTAATCTGTGCTTTAATAAGAAATGGCTAACTAATACACATGTTCACTGTGTACTAAGATTTGCTGTTGTCGTCCCTAAGTCATTGTTGATGTTTCGATTCTTTCAGGTTCAGTAATTGTGTGACGGGTGTGAGCAGTCTTTTTAACTGCGGTATTTCCTGTAGACGTCGTCGTATTTGATATTACTGAAATTCAGTTACTTGTCGTAGTTGTTATGTTGGCATGAATTAAGGATTTTCAAAACGGAAGGAGGTTTTTTAAGGCTGATTTAATCTGACTGTAAAATTTTTTTCAAGTAGTTTAGAAACATTTAAGAATGAGAGTGGTATAATTAAAAAATTCCGATTCCAGTGACCGTGCGGTCTAAGGCGTGGGTCTGCGGCAGCTCGCTTGCTAGGATTATGACTTCGAGTCCCACCGGGAACATGGATGTCTGTCTCTTGTGAGTGTTGTGTGTTGTCACGTAGAGGTATCTGCCACGGACTGGTCACTCGTCCAGAGGAGTCCTATTGAGTGTGATGTGTCTGAGTATGATCGTGAAGCCTCGATAATGAGGAGGCCCTGGCCCACTAGGGGCTGTTGCGCCATGGAGAAAAAGAATAATTCAAAAACACGATTTCTATACAGAAGTAACCACATAAAGGTTATTTTATTGCCATATACAATATTTATTTTGTCTTTGATCCCCTCTTAAACTTTAGAAGATGGAATTTTCCTCGTAATATTGCGTAGTACCCCACCTTTGTACTGGTTAATCACTCAGCGCATCAGTCGTAAAAACAGCGACGATCATTATTATTATTATGACGATGATGATTATTATGATGATTATGATTATAACGATGGTGGTGACGATGATGATGATGATTATAATGGGGTGACGACGACGACTACGACGACGACGACGATGATGATGATGATGATGATGATGATGATGATATCAACCTATAAGATACCTGGCAATCGTGACTACTACTGAAGCATAATGCCGGGTCCCATGTTTTGTGTGGCTGTAATTCTTCACCAAAATGTAACTTCATGAAAAATGATGATCCTGTATATTGCAAAACCATGTGGCGGCTGTGCGTAGTACATAGCTTAAACGTAACTGATCCAAAGATTTTCAAAAACATATTTGACAGGAACGGAACAGCACAGGTCCAGAGGACTGCACACACGGCAAAAGTGGCACTGGGCTTTGACCCTCCTGTCGCATTTAACAGATCTTTTTAACATAATTATGTGACATGCATGAAGTAATAGAACATTACGGCCTATCTAGCCCTCATCGCTTTTGACTTAGTAATAAAATGTGCGGAAATTTCAATAGCTAGCAGGATAAATTTCACGGACATTTTTAATATAAAATTTGTGCATCTTGCCCATATAAGAATTCATAATACTGTGGCTCACAGATGAAAAAATTTTGCCAGTACTGGGTTATAGAAATGAAACTTACAACACCGGAAGGAGATTTCGGAATTTGTTTCCAAGCAAGCGGGATTACTGGCCTGGAGAGGTTGCTGATAGAGCGCAACTGTTATCACAATGGAACGGACTGAGCCAGGGAAAGCATTTTGTGTGCTGGTATCTCATTCATCAAAACCTGATACACTCTTCAAAGGCTTTTTTAGAAGTTCCCTACAAATTCATGCGTGTGATGTCGCGCACCACCGATTGTAAAGCATTTGCTTTTGATTAAGCAATCCATGCCATGTGCAGCTGTGATTATTGGTCATAACAGCAACAGTACACGTTTGGATCAATTGTGCCGACCCACCAGTTTTGACACAACAGCGAATACTGTAGGACAAACAATAAATCAAACACTTGGTAATATTTCGTTGTACTATATCGTGGCATTAGTTTTGTGCAACTTGACTGTAACATGCATGGTGTGAATAATGAAAAATTTATAAATGCCAGACAGGCAAAGGAGATCCATCAGTATACAGAGTTCGGGGTTCGTACACTTTTCGGGACGAAGTTCTAAATGTCCTTTTAATTCATGATTCTTTCGTTCGTTCGTTCTTTTGTTCTTTCTTTCGTAGTCCTGACCTGTTCCACCTACTCAAAGGAGGTGTCGAGGTTGTTTATTTTTCACTTGATCACACTCAGACACACACCACAGTCGGTAGTAGGACTCCTCTGGACGAGGGATCGGCCCGTCGCAGAGACCTCTACCTGACAACACGAGCACTCACAAGAGAGAAACATTCATGCCCACGGTGGGATTGGAACCCACGATCCCAGCAAGCGCTTGGCCGCAGACCTGCGCCTTAGACAGTGCGGCCAGTGGGAACGGCTTAATTCATGATTCGTACTTAGGTTATCTCACGATACTCCTTCAACCACTTAAGTTGTACAGCATAAAATCAGACGGGAAGAAAACTACAAATGGGGAAGGGAGGGATTTTAAAGGCACAACAGAAAGGCCTCCATACGGAGAGCGGCCATCCGTCTGAGATTTGAACAGAAAGTTCCAGAATGCAATTCAAATTCTACGCAATTCGAGAGATGTGATTTTATAGGTCTATTGTTTCAAATACTCAGTGCAATGTGGAATACAGTCAGTCTTTATGAGTGTCGGCTTATGAAGGATCCAAGTCCCACTTGGCCCCAAGTTTCACTTTGCATGGGCGTGCCGTGTACCCTGATATCAGCAGTTAGCCAGATGTTATTAACAGTCGTTTTAGGCAAAGCTTTCAGAAGATGCGGAGGAGATAGGAAGCAAGTCAGGGTTGGAAGTTTACATGATGAAGGGGTTCAAAACTTATACTCTATATCCAACATTATTAAAGTAATAGAATCACAGATATAGGATGGGCAGGACTCGTAGCATGAACGGGAAATGAGAAACGCATATGCTACTTGACTGCGGCTACTTGGAGGAGGAAGAATGCTATTAAAATAAGACATTCCCAAGTTTACTCTTTCTTCATCTTTCGTGTGCCCAAGTAACCAATGAGGACTCCACTGATTACCCCTTACTTATAATGGTGGTTAATATTACACTACAAACGGTCAAACAGGGTAGGTAACGGATGGATGAATGGGTACGGAACATCGGAGGAATAACAACAGGCAGATAGGGAACAACAGAACTACCTAGTACTTGCAAAAAATCGGTCCAGGCGCTACTTTATCCACATAAAAATAATAAAATAAAAATACAAAGTATAAATTGGATGTTTCCTTTTAGGATTCCTGCTATTTATATCTGCAATGGATGAAGATACGAAGAATGGCGATTGTGAACTCCTAGGGATTTTGAAACACTCACGCCCCCTATTATGAAATAGAGAAGCCTATAGTCTTTATGGTACCCTTTGCAGAAGAAGGTTCGTAGAAATTCAAGAATATAGAACATTCCCACCTTCGGGAGGCTCACGCGAAAATTTGGGAGCGACTGTATTGAATGACGCGTAAACGTAATTGTGGTGACCACAGTCATCAGCCTGAAGGGATATCGGTCTCTGACTCTGATAGAGCCAAAAAGCAGCAACAATATAAAAATTCCTTTCTTTAAAAGGAACTTTTTAGGCCGCAGTCATGGGGGTAACAATAAAGACGGTTTTGCCAATACGATGTTTTACAATCACTTCATTCTTTCGGAATACCCGCAGATATTTTCCCGTCACGCTCTTCGTACTAATTGCGAGATTTTTTATTAGTACAAAAGTTATTGCCGATCCCAGTGACCGCGCGGTCTCAGGCGTAGGTCTTCGGCCGAGCGCTTGCTGGGATCATGGGTTTGAATCCCACTGGGTGCATGGATGTTTGTCTTGTACAGTGTTTGTGTTGTCAGGTAGAGGTCTCGGCGACGGGCCGATCCCTCGTCCAAAGGAGTTCTCCCGACTGTGGTGTGTGTCTGAGAGTAATCAAGTGAAAATAAACAACCTCGACACCTACTGTGAGTAGGTAGAAGGGAGAAGGGCTACGAAAGGAAACGAAACAAAAGTCGTTGAGATGTTAGTTTCAGCACGCTGGGTGTTCTAATGGCGCAGAATACAAACCCCTGACCAACTAGACTTTGTTTAGAAGCCGAGAGTCACTCTACTGGCCAAGAAGTTTTTCATTCATATAGAAGGCCCAGATTCATTATAGCGCCCAGCCAGATGAATTAAGTCCACACTCTCACAATTTATTTTAGAAATCACCCTGTATTTTAGACACCGCTCTGTATTATAAATATACGTGTTTATGTAAGTGTGTATGTGTGGTGGCATATGGGGTTCAAACCGGTCAGCTGCAGAACACCTGATAAAATCTGGTTCAAACCGGTCAGCTGCAGAACACCTGATAAAATCTGGTTCAACCATTTTATGAGACCGATGTTCTCTAATCTCAGCAATTAATGGCCTCTTAAATAACACACGTCAAACGCGAATTCTTTAAGTAACGCGGATTTTTATGTTGATTTCACTTCCTGGCGCGGCTTGTCTTCACGGAGTAACGCGTAAAATGTAAAGTTTTTACAGACCAGAGAAAGAAAAAATTTTAACAAACGGAATGCATAATTAAAATTAAAAAATGAAATATTTTATGAAGACCATTGTAAATTAAATATAAGACAAAGAAATTGTGAAATATGTGTCAAGTTGTATGTTTTAATAGTACTTAAACTATGCAATAAGGGATGACTCGACACTAACACTGATATTTATACAAAAACACTAATCACCAACAAAATGCACAAAGAGAGTTTTATTATCAATCGTAACACACTCCTACATGTTTCGACCCTGCTAGTTCATCTTCAGGGAGAACTTTTATGTTATCATTACACTAAGGTTGCACATTATAGTTGAGTGAGAATGTGCTGCAGGCTGGGACCGCAGACAGTTCACGCCTCCAAAAGCAACGCAGTACACAGTCAACAGCACATTCTCACTCAACTATAAAGTGCAACCTTAGTGTAAAGATAACAAAAAGTTCTCCGTGAAGATGACCCAGCAGGGTCGAAACATGTAGGAGTGTGTTACGATTGATGATAAAACTCTCTTTGTGCATTTTGTTGGTGATTAGTGTTTTTTTTATAATATAATGCAAGGACATGTAACACATTAAACCGATATTTATGTTGATTCCGCTTCCTCCCGTGGCTTGTCTTCAAGATGTAAAGCTTGAAATTTTGAGTTTATTACAAACGATAAAAAGAATATATGTTAGGAAAAGTAATGCATAATTAGATTTTAAAAATTAAAAGAAATTTTTAATACATACCACTATAAAATAAATACATGAATTTTTAAATATTTGTCAAGTTTTATAGTTTAATAGTACTTAATCTGTCCAATAGGGGATGAGTAGGTGGAGCAAACAAGTGAATGCTCAAATCCAGACAAGGGTTGCAGTACTTGTTACTTGTTAGATACAGGTCAGTCTTAGCCGGGATGTTCGTGTATACTGTCGAGTGCAGTGGAGAACAAGATTGTAAGTTGCCGTCAAATGCCATGTTACTGAAGTGCATTTTCTTGAATTCTTTATATGTGAAGGAATATTGCCAACCTTATATATTCGGTCAATTCTTTCATAAATAATCGCGATGATAAATAATCTAAATATGTTAATCATAGTAACAAAAATTTTTATACAGGATCACAGGTATGAAGTTATTCGGAAGCCTAAGGCAAAGACCGCGTAATAAGTACAAAATATTTTTCGCAAAATTTAAACTCTAAATTAATTTCAGACTTCTGTGTGCTGCATGATTTCGATCTCACATGTAGACTGACGGTAATCTCAACCAATAAGAAGGGAACTGCTATAAAAGCAACCAATTCACGATAAAGATATTCAGTTAAATATCTTTCATATAATAGCTCTTTAAGGAGACCGGTGATTTCATTGGCTCAGGGTGGACCAGACACAGGTTCTTTTTTAAAACAATAGTCTCGGTAAAATTGTAGTTGCTTGATCAGGTAAGCGACAGTTAGCTTGTCAATAGAAACTCTGTTTTACGGATCTGATTGATACAATTGCCTCTTGTTCTGGCGCAAAACATATATTCAGTATTCTCTGCCCCAAATTTGTCGTAACTGAGCTCCAACTACATTACGCTATTCCGTCTGTCCCACTGCTGTATGATGCGACATTCCCTGTGTTCGTCGCTTAACCGAATACGATTCGACGTAGTGGAACGTATATTCAGAATTCTGAATATCCCATCCGGCCTGAAGTAATATTAAAATCAAAATATCACAGATGCATGGAGAGTAAGGTTAAAAGTATCGTAAAATCTGACGCCGTGTAGATCGGTATATGGATACAGATGTTTCGTAGAAGTCAGTTACTTCCGTCTTCATGATAGTCTAAAATCTTCGTCGTGAGTCATGAGTATGGAGGCAGTAAGCTTCTCCAAATATGTCTGTTACTGTACCAGCACTGCCTTGTATATTGAGAAACACTTAAGTTTTCGTCAACACCGCTGTGAGAACCTGAAGGTTCTCATATGGAGAGAAGTTTAAATATCAATTTCATGTGTCAAAATAATTTACGAAGAACATGGTACTGTGCGAGAACAATCTTATTTTCGGGCGCAAAAAATGAAGTCTCCAAACATAATTTACAGTAAATTTGACACAATCTTACCACATCCGTTCTTGATGATTCATTTAAAAATTCAAAATTAACAAGTGAAAGTGTGAAACTTTATTCAAAACCAAGAGACAATTCTATGTATGTATGTATGTATCTATGTATGTATGTATGTATGTATGTATGTATGTAATATATGTATGTGTGTATGTATGTATGTATGTGTGTATGTGTGTATGTGTGTGTGTAAGTATGTATGTATGTATGTATGTATGTACGTATGTCTGTTCATTACCTTTATGTGACGGTATAGAGGATTCACATCTTCCCTAACATACCGCATGGCCGGCAAACTTTTTGTCCTCGCAGATGAACTGCAATTTCCCAAACAATTGCCACAATATTATGTAAAATTCTTACTTCATATACATTAAAAAACTTAACTTCGAAATGAAATCAAATTAAATTTGTTGGTTTATCAGTAAAATGTCAACACATACACTACTGTATTTTAATAATACGTGCGTGATATCTGGAATATTGTATGTAACACTGGGCTATTGTATTGTATCAGATGTAATATTTGTAATTTTAGTTTTGTATAATAACGTAAAATAAGACGAAACGTCTGTGGGAAATACTTTGTTTAATGAAGAAAAGTCTAATTTCATATGGTTAACTGTTACGGATCTACGGTGGTACCCTTAATTTGATACGTGTTGACACAAACAGCAATACATTCAATCCACGGAGCAGAGAACTTCTGGACGAATCTGTAGTATCTTAGATCCTGAAGACGTGTCTGATTTAGTGTATAAAGCTAATATTCTCCTAGATGCATCGTACGTAGATTAAAATCAACAAATTCGGTAATGTCATACATTCAGTTATTTTTATAGTTACGGAGGCTCGACTTTTGCGTAACGTGTCTGAATTCCGAACGCAATCACATTACCTTGCAATGTTGAGGGAGGTATAAAATGGGTTTCATACAAGGCACTCCCAACGATTGTTTCTCCATCTATCTTTTCCTAGGGCAAGCTAGTGTTAGCTACCCAAGTATAACACAAGTCACAAGAACGGTCCTTCAATTAGGACTGGGTGGTGTGTGCAAACAATCTGTCGTGGTTTTACTTTTGTATGGAATCGATGGAGTGCGTCAAGAATCTGTTTAGTTTAAAAAGTAATAACCTTCTATTAGGTGAAGCGTGTGCAGTGGCAATTTACAAGTTACGAGGGAAAACACGTAGCTTCATTCAAAAAGTGACGGAAGAGGAAGTGTGTTCAGTGAGAGAAGCAGTTTGTTTCCAGTGTCAGCATCGAAGCAGAGAAAGTGTTTTAAGTGTAAAATGTGTTCGGCAGTTTGAATAAAATAGTGAAACAGTACACCCTTTCATGTAGCTTCATTGGTGGCTAATGATCAGTGATGATTGTGAGTGGAAGTGGAAAATCTCGCTTTAATTCACATCTAATAAGCTACAACAGCAGCAGCACCAACAAGAGCGAACAACGAACAACAAACAACGAACAACAACAACAACAACAACACAATCATATGCATCAGCGTCTTCTCGACATACACGTCCACCGCCACTGCAAGCTTCATTACCTGCAAACCTTCATCTTCCACTATGCAACGCGAGAGGACCATCTGCAGCACGCCAGGGGTTAAAGTAGGTGGTCATTTCTTGTCCCCCGTTGCTTCTCGCTCAGTAATGGTCGCTGGCTGAATCACTTAGAACTGTAAAGCCACTCCGTATCAGTCGGAGTTTGGTGTGTTGTAGAGTCGTAGGATTTTGTAGCATGTAAGCGTCAAGTTGGCAGCCTGTATTTCAGAGGCATCACTGCATATTTAAGAAAGTGTTTGCTAGTTTTGCGTGTTTTTTGTGTTTTTGTATCCCCCCACCCGGCAGGGCTTTGCTAGTTAGGTCGCGATGTTAGGTTTTCGTAATGTTAGGTAGGCAGGTATTTAGATGTAAGACTGTGCCAATGTGCGGGGTCACGTTGGTAGTGTAGTGTGTCGGCAGGCTGCAAAGAACTTGACACCCATGTGTGTTTCAGCCAGTGGCGGATGGAAGCAACACTTGGAGAGGTCGCGGAGAGACACACGAAATTAATCGCGAACGTTTCGTGAGAGGCGTCTTTGAACGTAGAGAGGGTAGCCAGGTTATCCGGCAGGCTACTTTCGATACGATGGAGACTCTTTCTGCCAAAGAAATTTGAGTTGGAGGAAGCAAAATATATTCATGAAAATTTAAATTTTTACCGTTAATATATTAAGTAAAACCTCTGAATTTGGAGGTTTGCCTCGTGTGTAAGATGTGGCCTCTTCTGTACAGAATCGGTTGCACACGTCAGGGAAGAGAGTTCACACGTTTGCTTTTGTCATTTGTTCTTCAAGTGAAGAAGCGGCGTAAAACTCCTTACCTACCTATTTTCACTTAATTTAAGGTAGATTCGTCACGCACAGAATATTTGATTAGGGGCCTACCTACAGTTTATTCTTTCATTATAAGATGGATTTTTAAATAATATAAAAATTCATCAGTACGTTAAAATTCGCTTGCATTCACTAAATTATGCAATGTTTACAAAGGAACGTGACGCGTCTACACCAAAAATGGTGTGTGCATTCAGTTCTTCCCTTAGGTCCTAGAGCGAAGCAGCCCGATCTCCATGTACACGCAAAACATACGTAGTACATTACAGGATGTCACTGCAACGTTAACACGCTGTCTGCACTGGGCTGTGGAGCTCGCCCGGTTCGTATTGGCAGCCGGAGGAAGTGAGCGGGGTGGACCTAACATGTTGTCGTGGCTTCTGTTCTCGTTCATGTTAGGATTGCTTGGGGGTTGGGGGGAAACCTTTCATCGCCTGAACCTGTCAGAAACTGCCACTCATGTTACAGTACACTACGTGAGCCAACAATGCCAAATGCTTATGCGCAGTTGTGCCTTTGTACAGCCATACGCTTGGAATTTATTACAAACACATACAGTTTGGATTTGAATAAGAGGACTGAGAATGTTTAAAACTTTTGGCAAAGCTTTTTTTTTTTTAGGTCCTCATGTCTGTTAAACTATGAAATTTGGTCTCGACAAGCTGCAGCTCTTCCTTGTTTTTCCATTTTCCTATTTTCTCTTCAAAATTTAATAGGACTACGCGACGGGACGGTACCAGGACATTTGTTAGGATGTTTGGATGAGCTGCACCTTACAGTAGAGAACGAGGACAATAAAATTATTTAAAGCTGGAGGAAATTTTCTCATATTCCAGCGTATTCGTTTGGAAGAATGCCCTCAACTCTTCTTAAAGTAAACCATGTGCTGTTCTAATGTGCTGTTTGAGTTGTTTCAGACTAGTAGCCAATCAACCTATCTCAGCGAAGAATCAAATCTGTGGATAAGCTTCTTCTGTCACTGCAATTTTTTTTTTTAGAAATTTTTTTGGCACTGCCAATCTGCAACTCTTCCAACCCATTTTTATAGCACTTTTTTTTTCTAAATTTGTAGGACTGCGTGAGTGGGGGGGGGGGGGGGGAACCAGACCAGTTTCTTAAGAAATTATGGATGAGTTTCAGGTTGCAATAGAAAACAGAGGGCTACTAAGTTGCTAGAGGCCATGAAGAACGAATTTTCTTCTGTTTAGAACATTCATTCGGAAGAAGGTCCTCAACGCTTTTAAAATTAATGTGATATTCTAATGTTCTGATTGAACTCTTTCAGGTTGTAATCAATGCATATCAGCGAAGTGAAAAATGTTTTCAGAAATGTTATGTCTCAACGAAATTTGTTTAGAAACCTTGTTTGGCACTGCCAACCTGCTACCCTTCCAACCGATTTTTATATGATATTTCCTTCTAAATTAGAAGGACTGCGTGGGGAACCAGGCCAATTTTTTAGGAAATCGTGGATCAATTGCAGGTTGCAGAAGAAAATGTGAGTGATAAATTGTTAGGCTTAACGGAGAACAATGTATCTTCCATTTAAAAGATTCATTTGGAAGAATGTCCTCTGATCTATTAAAAGTAATATACGTTACACTATAATTTTTTGATTGAACAGTTTCAGATTTACATCACTTCATCTCAACAAAAGTAACTAGTCTGTGAACCGCAATGAGAGGACACACAAAATTCACGGAAGAATTTTGCACACTTACCGAGTCCTACACCAAAGTTTTAATTCACTAACCAAGATGTTTTCTGCTTCAGGGGTACTAATAATTTTGCTGTTTTTCAAGTCCCCCTCACTCACCCTGTGGCTCCTCGTGCCTGGGGGGGTGTAAACAAGGAAAGACGCACGTCGGTTAAATTATTTTGGTTCTGTCAATATTATTACAATTTTAACAGAATTAAGATTTTAAAGAGAAATCCAAAAAGAAATCTGCAAGAACATTTTTACCACCTGTTTAGGTGTAATCCTGAAGATAAATTTGGAGTAAAAAGAATACGGCTACCATATATCAACGCGATAAAAGATCAGAGAGATAAATTTTTTACCAAATACATAGAAAAATCCGAAGACGCAGGTGTGTTAGAAAATCAAATTTACTGTTACTTATTTCACAAGTTGTTAAGCATTCTATAATCTGTAAGCAAGGATGTTCTGTGGATATGCAAATTAGTCTGCAGTTTGCTAGAGACGTTTTCAGTGAAGAGTAAAAAAATTCAATTAAGGCATAAATTTGAGACGGTTGCTTGGTAAAGAGGTGTGCCATCTGTCAATGACCACACCTCCTCCTCCAATTATGCATTTAATGTGTAGTGCAGTTTTTATCACATGCCAAATGTCATTCTCGGAACTGTTTTCTTTATTCCGACATTTGAAATGGAGGTTTCAAATTTCTTACGAATATCCTATGTATGCGTCTTTCCTTGGCTAAGCAGGGTCCAAAGTATGATGCAATTAACTTGTAAAGTACACGTATTTAAGTCTGATTTTAATTTCAGTCGAGTGCTATCGTCGCCTGACAGCAGCTGTTAGTGCTATGCTGAGGATCAAAGTACCAGCCGACACACAATAACGCAGAATTTTCGTATATCTAGTTTTCTACAGAATTTTAATAAATAACTTACCATAAACATCTTACAAAATTGATTTTTACATAATATCAAGGTAGGCTTGTCTGACCTCTATTTGCAGTCTACGTACTTAAGCTATATAATGTGTACTAATTTGTGTTGCCGACGCTCTTCGATGGAAGTTTGTGACGTGGACGTGCTGAGATGCAGACTCTACACGAGACGCAGGATCTTAAGGGCTTAATCATTTTGGAATGTAGCAGAAGTACCTTTCAAATGTCTTATACCTTTCAGGGAATTATCTGGCTAAAAAATGTATCTGCGGTCAACAAAATTCTTAAGTTTGCCGCTAGAGGCTTATATAAATACAGTCGCATAAAGGCCCGCTCAAGGGCAATTACTTAGAAGAGGAGCTGACAAGAGAAACATTAGGAAGAGGCCTAAACTTTTCTCGCCTTTTCAACTTTGTTTCAATTAATATATTTTGAAGGCCTACTTAAATTGCATACCCTCGACACAGTTCTTCATTTATGATTTTCTTGGCTGATTGTAATAAAAGTTGGTACGTTTCTTCCTACACTTAACCTAGGGTTTCTGTGCACGTTTAATTTTAGTTTAGTTTCAAAGCCAAATTCATTTAAAAATATGATTTATCTCCATTGATTATCTCTTTGAAATTTTGACACATTCTGATGGACTTAATTTAAGAAAGTGTCATTACGTGACTTAAGAGATGAACAGCTCAGAAACCATTACTACCTCTCTTGCTATATGGTGTTCCGATCTTTCCCGTTTAATGCTGCGCGCAGTGAGTATTCAGCTGTCAGGGACCATAGGGCAGAGTATGCAACCACTTCGATTTTGAAATCCCTACCCTTGTGTTAAAATGCTAATTAATCGTAACCGCCCTCAAATATCAGGTTCTTTCTTAGTTAATAATGAAATGTAACCGAAAAATTTTAAACCGGCTGGTTCATTCTCAATCTTTCCGTACTTACGTGACCGTTAGAGCACGCAACCTTGTGGGCTGTACACCCAAATGTTCATACTGATCTTTACGAAGTCGATGAGAACGAACGATCTGGTTTGAAAGAAGCCTCCGATGTAATGAAATGCGTAACAGAAAACGTTCCCTCTAATTCTTTTTTTTTTACAGCTGCGAGGACCTGTTACCGTTCTGAGCAGAAAATTATTGCACGACCTCACAACTGCGCGGCACTGTAAAAGTTTTATGTAGTATGCACAATAAGAAAACTCCAGCTACGCGGCAACAATTTGGTGTGCGCGGGAGCATTTGAATTACTGCGCGGCCGCGCATCCGCGCTGCTTAGGCGGAACACTGGTCGAAAGTAAGTTTATTGCGAATAGTCTGTAACTTCTGAATTAGCACAATTTTAGAAATTATGGGTCGGTGAATACGCGAAATATAGGGTACGTATTCTGTACTTTAACTATGCCAGTTAATATTCAGATCGCTTACCGTGTATTATGAGTTGTATTGATTAAGTTATGTCACTTTTAAGAATTTCATTTTCGGCAGTACGGTTCGAAATATGTTTATTTGTAAGAAAAGTAAATAGCATGCAAATTTAATGTATTTAATTCATATTCCATGAAGTAGACTAAATATATTGTATTTAATCCAACGATTGAAAAATCAATAATAAATAACCATTTGTTACTTATGATGCTTCTTTTACACGTCTCTGCCTCTAAAAGGCCATCATCAGTGAGGTTCTATACAAGTTAATACAAATACAGAAAATTCTGTCCAAGGTGTGCATATTTAGAGTTAAAATACAATATTATCAATTAAAATTGCCAAAATATAAAGTTATAAATCAATCACTAATGTTTTTGCATTTGTTAGCAATATTTTACCGTTCATTGCCGACGAAAGTCTGTACAAATTATTTTCATCTCCATTCGAAGGTAGTTACCACTGCACTGTCGGTTGATGATTATGCTATCATGGACTATCGTATCCAGTAGCAGTAGTCCACCATGCAAGACATCTGTAATCGATTTATATTTTAAAAGTTGGAGACGATGACACAGTTGGTCGAGGCACGGCGCTACAAGCTGGAAGGTTGCGGGTTCGATTCCCGATGAGGTCATTGAGATTTTTTAGGGACTTATTCCTTCCGGTCGCACTGTGGCCCTGGGGCCGACTCAGCTTCTAACCTGCGTGTGCCTATTGTCTATAAACCGGGGGAGTCTCCACCTCCTGGAGCCCTAAGTTCCTGCACAGGGATTGCCTTACCTTTTTATTATTTTAAACATTTTAAACATTTCTAATTAACAACATCGTATTTTAACTCTACACACCCACATCTTCGACAGAAGCTGCTTTATTTGTATTCCTTTTTCATACAACCTCCCTGATGATGGCTTTGTAGAGGCCGAAACATGTAGGAAGGTTATCATAAATGACAAGTGATTACTTAATATTGATTGTGCAATTTGTTGGGTTAAAGACTGTACAACACTATGCTCCTGTAAATTGCATGTGCTTTAGTAAACAACCTTTGTAATGTCTTTCTTGAGAAGTGTACGTACAAAAGCCTTGGACTTTAAATGATTTACGGACAAAGCCTTTATGAAAGGATAAGGGATTGAAAAATTAGTTTTTCCCCCTTAATAATATATACTCGTGATAATACTCGTGTATTATAGAGCCCGATAACCCTATTCATAATGAAGACCTGGCTATGTTATTTGGAAATTACTGTTCGTCTTTCTTTTCGTAAGTATACGATTCTCAGGTTGGGGTAGATAACCCTACAATTTTTTCGAAATTGACAATTTTCATGTATACAATTCTAAACTACTCCTACATCTCATTAATAAATCAAACGGACTTGATAATATGCTGCATCCTCCCGTTGTTTCCGTTCGTAAAATAATAGAGCTGAAGTAAAATAGCCTAACAAATAATATAAATGACGAGAGAGAAGAAGGGTTGGGTGCTCAGCATTTTCGTTTTGGGCCACACTTCACAGTCCGTTGATTTCTGCATCACGTTCCCTGTTGTTAAAATATTCAGATTTCGTGTTCCCATTTACGGCATAAAGTAATTTAATTAACCTTTTAAAGACGAAGCCTATCTCTTTTATATAAGGACTCAGTGCGTACCGCGCTGTAAACACTCTCCACTTCGGTTATAAAAACCAGTCTCTTAGTGTTTTATAAGGCAAAAGTTGCTGTTTGTTCTGAGATCCGTACAAAACACATAAACGCAATGTGGGCACCACGTAGAATTTTTTAATCTTAAACCTGGTGGTATGTAAAGTTACCGCTAGGCCTTGAAAGGTTAAAATAATTACATCCTTCCGGGCTACACTGTTGTGTAGTCTGTTAAAAGGTTACTAATATTCGTAGAATCGTTGTTGCTTCACCGTCAGGTTAGGTGAATGTAAAGTAATAAACAATTGCTACTTTTGTTTATAATCCCCTGTGCAACAGAACATGAGATTACTGACCGTAGCTTGCTATGCGACTGTTGCTCTGTATACAGCTGCCATGTTGATAAGTTTAAAACAGGGGTGTACAAATTTCCCAAAAACCCAAGGGCCACCTCAAAATTCTAAGCGCCAGCAGAGGGACATGAAGCAAGTTCTCGGAACTATTAGACACCAGTGCACAAAATTTAGTCGCTCGGGCGGCTCTTATCCCAGAATTTGTGCATCCCTATTTTAAAATGTGCCCCCACGTGATCTGCATAAAACTTACCTTCTTTGAGTTTCGTACCAATCTATTCAGAGCGACAGCCGATGAGTTGTTGGACACTAGGAAGACGTTTGGCATCCTCTTAATTTTCCTCGTGGGTAATAAGATATGATGCATAAATGCGTAGATGTTTAGGGAAGGCGTATTGCATTTTTTCTGTCTTTAGGTATTCTGTTCCCTGAATGGACTGGGGAAGAGACGGTATTAATTTCAGTGTAAGACCATGATAGAAACCGCAGCAATACTCTAAATATGTGTGCTGATTTTCTTGACGTGACCCGTAGGTCCACACGATTCATTTACACACATTTTTAATGTGTTCCATGTCCGTGCGCTATATTACACAAAAACACTAATCACCAACAAATGCACAAAGAGAGTTTTATCATCAATCATGACACACTCATACGTGTTTCGACCCCGCTGGGCCCTCTTCAGGGAGAACCCTTTTCTTTGTACTGCGTTGTTTTTGGAGGCGTGAACTCTCTGCGGTCCAGGCCTGCAGGCCGGGACCGCCGAGAGTTCACGCCTCCAGTACACAGTCAACAGCACATTCTCACTCAACTATAAAGTGTAACCTTAGTGTAAGGATAACAAAAAATTTCTCCCTGAAGATGACCCAAGAGGGTCGAAACATGTAGGAGTGTGTTACGATTGATGATAAAACTCTCTTTGTGCATTTGTTGGTGATTAGTGTTTTTGTATTTCATTTACACACGTTTACACAGTACGTGTACAGTAGTTATACAAGAAACGATCTGATTCCATAAATTACTAAATTGATTTTGGCATGTGTATCCCTCCATTTTGAAAATAAACTCGTGGTACATACAGAGGCAAGAAGCAAACTGCAGGGGTATTTAATTCAAGTAGGGTAACATTAAACGCTGTCGGTATAGTGACAAGGCTGTGGGCTAGGTAACCAGGGAATCGTGATTCCATTCCCGTAAAGACCAAAGTTTCTTCCCTTCCAAAAGGCTACTGGATCCACCCAGCCTGTTATTGTGTACCAAGAGCTCTTTCCCCGAAGATTAAGCAGCCAGAGTGTGAATTAGACCACTCACCACCATCAAGTGCCAAGGTTAAGAATGATTGGAGCTGCACATATACTCCCCTATATGCCTCAATGGCGTGCAGATATCAAAATTTACCTTCGCTTTATATGTAAGATTACACATGTATCCGTCTTTTGCTTTAATTTCCGCAACCGTGCCATACTTAGGGCGGTTAATCACCGACTTCTTACCTCGTGGAAAGCTGCTCCAACCCAGGCGGTCCATTTGCGAATTCTGGTGGACACATTGGCGCTGCGCTATGTATTGTTGCAATCATTTATGTTTTCCTATGTCAATTATAGTTTGGAATAAGGAGGAATTGCCTGAGGAATGGAAGGAGTCGGTCATTGTGCCTATTTATTAGAAGGGTGATAAGACAGATTGCAATAACTATCGAGGCATATCACTTTTGTCGACTACGTACAAAATTCTATCCAACATCCTTTCGTCATGGTTAACTCCATATGCAGAGGAAATTATTGGGGATCATCAGTGTGGATTTCGACGTAACAGGTCAACCACTGATCATATATTCAGCATTCGCCAAATACTTGAGAAAAAATGGGAATACAATGAGGCAGTGCATCAGCTATTTATAGACTTCAAGAAAGCCTATGATTCAGTTAGGAGGGAGGTCTTGTATAATATTCTCATTGAGTTCGGTATCCCCATGAAACTAGTAAGGTTAATAAAAATGTGTCTAAGTGAAACATATAGCAGAGTTCGGGTAGGCGAACATCTGTCTGACACGTTTCCTATTAAGAATGGCTTGAAACAAGGAGATGCTCTGTCGCCATTGCTTTTCAACTTTGCTTTAGAATATGCCATTAGGAGGGTTCAGGCAAACCAGGAGGGCTTGAAATTGAATGGTACACATCAGCTTCTGGTTTATGCTGATGATGTTAATATATTGGGCGGAAGCGTACATAGCATAAAGAAAAATGCAGAAGATTTAATTATTGTTAGTAAGGAGATTGGTCTAGAAGTAAATGCTGAGAAAACTAAGTACATGGTCATGTCTCGAAATCAGAATGCACGACACAATCACAACATAAATATAGATAATAAATCCTTTGAAAGGGTGGAAGAATTCAAATATTTGGGAGCAACCCTAACGAATCGAAACTCCATTCATGAAGAAATTAAGAGCAGATTGAAGTCGGGGAATGCTTGCTATCATTCGGTGCAGAATCTTTTGTCTTCGAGGTTGCTATCCAAAAACACAAAGATTAGGGTATACAGAACTATAATTTTACCTGTTGTTCTGTATGGATGCGAAACTTGGTCTCTCACACTGAGGGAGGAACAAAGACTGAGGGTGTTCGAGAATAGGGTGCTGAGGAGGATATTTGGACCTAAGAGGGACGAGGCGACAGGGGAGTGGAGAAGACTACATAACGAGGAACTTAATGACCTGTACTCATCACCAAATATTATTCGGGTAATCAAATCGAGAAGACTGAGATGGGCGGGGTATGTGGCACGTATGGAGGAGGAGAGAGGTGCATACCGGATTTTGGTGGGGAGACCCGAGGGAAGGCGACCACTTGGGAGACACAGGCGTAGATGGGAGGATAATATTAAGATGGATATTCGGGAAGTGAGATGGAAGGACATGAACTGGATTGATCTGGCTCAGGATAGGGACAGGTGGCGGGCTCTTGTGAATGCGGTAATGAACATTCGGGTTCCATAAAATGCGGGGAATTTCTTGACTAGCTGAGAAACTCTTAGCTTCTCAAGAAGGCCTCTGCTCCATGGAGTTAGTTAGTTAGTTATGTCAATTATAGTAGAATCCGTTTTCCATACTCATTCATCTATTATCCAGCCGATGGACAGTGGGGCCTATTAGAAGCCTCATTTCCACAGCTACTTGATTTTAACCTGCCATTAAATTTCCTCGAAAAACATAATAGTTGTGTTTTGAGGAATGTCGGTGTTGAACTCACTCTCGGGACAAGGGATTGGTTCGTCTGAGAACAACGTAGAAGAACAAGAAGAATTCGTGTTTCTAACTGATTTGCTACCCCGTACCTTATATTTTCTTCGTTTTATTGTAATCAGTGACTTTCTCAACATTGTCGTACGGTGTACAAGGTCAGTGTAAATAGCAAAATTTAGAATAAACTGACCAACACTTTGTATGTATAAGTAAAAAGAGAGTCAAACAGCCAAACGAATAACTAGATTCGTTTGGCTGTTTGACTGCCTTTTTACTTATACACATATTAAATACAGCCAACTGGGACAATGAATGTCAAATTGACCAACAGTTATTTGTAGTTCTGTGCTCAGCCCACTCTGTTAACTTTCTTAGCTTGGAATAATATATAGTGAAATTTGCCTATTCTTTCTTTAGGAAGTCTACACGCGATATATGTATTGACTCTGTATTTGTTTCATTTCCTAGCGTATAGTATCTACGGTTAATAGAAATGAGGTCACGGCTGTCATATACGCCAAAATTGTCGTGAAGATAGTACACTTCAGTATCCTCTATTATTTTTCAAGTAGATCAGTCGGATATTTATGGTACTTAACATCACTTGCTGATACTGTGTTTCGAAAACCGGCGCTCGAGGATTCGCCAGATTGCGACGATGTCGATGGTCGTCTACTTTACCCTCCGATGCGGCAAACGTGATCCAGACCCGTCGATATTTCGTGCCCCATAAATCTTCGGCGCTGCCCTCTCGGTAAAGTAAGGACACGTAGCAAGCACGTTGCAGATGAAAATGAATGCAGCATTTGTACCTTACAATCTGAAGGAAAGGACTATTTCGAAGAAATAGGCGTACTTGCGAGGATAATATTAATATAAGTATTCAGGATTATGACGTCAGGTTTTGCATTGGATTCAGGTGTCTGAGAATAAAGTCAATTGGCCAGATTTTTTAAACTCCGTAGCTTAAGAAGGTCAAGAATTTATCAGGTATCTAAGAGCGTGTTGTCAGGTATCTGAGAGCGTGTTGTCAGGTATCTGAGAGCGTGTTATCAGGTATCTGAGAGCGTGTTATCAGGTATCTGAGAGCGTGTTATCGGGTATCTGAGAGCGTGTTATCAGGTATTTGAGAGCGCGCTAGCTGCTCAACAGCAGACTGAGCTCCGTTCAGTTAAATACATTTTATTCCTGCAGGTTCTCAGGCAGAAGAATAGAAGCTAAACTTTTCTAAACTGCGAGATTTTCCCAAATAATCAAATTTCATAATTTCCTCTAATGCCTCTTTGGTTGGTTTCTTTCCCAAACATATAAATTTCGCTGTTTTTACTGAAATCTTTCCTTGCCTTCTGGTCAAAAGATACGAGTAGGCCTATACACTTAGATTCACGGTGTTTTCTTCTATAGTAACTTCCCTGTTAGAATCTTTTGCAGTCTCTCTGGCTGTGTGGATGACATTTTTGAGTCGAATAATGTGCTATTCTAATCATAGACCTCATACTAACCCATTCTCATTTACAAGTCCTGCTAGCCCTCTGTAATGGCATATTGTTGAATCAAATTATTAAATGATGTCGATAAAATATCGTCAGGTTTCAGATCGTTCTCAGTAGGAAGACGATTAGACAGAGCTCTTCTTATCCGGACCTTGTCACTCTATACTTCTGTTTAAATATTTTTAATCATCCTAAATACTTTTTTTGCACATTGAATTTAATGAGAAAGCTGTACGATACTTGTTTTCATGTCCGGAGATACTGGATTTTTCAGAGTTTACAATTAGCAGATGTAATGTTCAACTTAAATCACATTTTCCTTCAGTATCTAATGAATGAAGCATATGACGTTGAATTCTACAACAATTCCCACTAATTTCGACTGCGTCTCAATTGAACCCTGAGAAGTGAATGTGGGATAAAATCTGTAGGAATTTCGTAGGAGTATTTTTCCTCAGTAATTGGTGCGCCCAGTTTGTCGTCTTTTCTAGAAGCACGTATAAAATGATTTTTTACAGTTGTAACAGGTGTTCCACGTCCCATACAGAACTAATAATCTTGTGTCTATGAGATGTTAATATCATACGACCTACTTGGATCAGTTCTGCCAGAATTTTATATGAAACGTATGATTCATAATTAATGGATATACTTTCTACTTTTTAATTCTGCCTAACATCGTTAATAGTCACAAGAAGTAATTATTTCACTTCTTAAAATTTTTGCTGGAATGCGCAAGAAGATGAGCCTTCTTGTACATTTCCCTCAAGTTTCCCCACCAAAACTCTGGCCCAGCAGGGTCGAAACATGTAGGAGACTTTAGGCAGGGCATGTGGTGCATGTAGGGAAGAGGAGAGGTGCATACAGGGTTTTGGTGGGGAAACTTGAGGGAAATTAACAAGTTAATTTAAGTTAATTACAAGTTGGTGGGCGGCCATGCCTCTTAAGCAAGCCTCGCAATTCTGTTCTGATCTTAGTGTGAAATTAAACAATTTTATTTTCAGATATTTCCCTATTAGTTTATTAAAAACACTTCTTGTCCTTCAAAATATTTCCGTTACTTTGGGTCGCATTTTGCGACCCCGCCTGCAGCCTAATAAGTTACTTGTGATGACACCCATCAATCCATAGACTATGTTTTTCACTTCCTAATCAATTAGAGTCTCTTTGACTGGATGTTTAATTTTCTCCCTTAGTACACTGTCAGGCTCTTTTGTTTCCCATATCAAAAATATTCGAAAGCCACAGATCCAATTAAATTATTTTATACTTATGCTTTTTTACTTTTTAGCACCTTTAGAATGAATCTTGCGATATCGGACTGCGATCTATTCATTAATTCAAGGCCTTGCGAAATTTAATTTCTCACAGCGTTGACGTTGAGGACTTCGGTATTCAGAATGTCTGCTTTGAATACCACCTTTATTGATTTCAGGATTTCTTGATCCCTAAGCACGAAGACGATACGTTCGTTCGAAACGTCGGGAATCAGCAACGCTTACAATGGGTGTAACAACTCAGAAGACCTGAGTCCTCAACTCATGATCCCTCAGTAACTTTCCTTATGACGACTATCACAATCGTTTCCTCAAAAAACCAGACATTATTAACACTTTAAAGACGAAGCGTATCTGTTTTATATAAGGACTCAGTGCGTACCGCGCTGTAAACACTCTCCACTTCGGTTATAAAAACCAATCTCTTAATGTTTTATAAGGCAGAAGTTGCTGTTTGTTCTGAGATCCGTACAAAACACATAAACGCAATGTGGGCACCACGTAGAATTTTTTAATGTTAAACCTGGTCGTATGTAAAGTTACGGCTAGGCTTTAAAAGGTTAATGCTTGGGTGCCACCTTCTGAGTAGGTGATCAGTCTCTTATCTTCTCACGAGCAAGCCAAATGTATTTCTTAGTATTCGGCAAGAAGGGCTGAAGTACATAATTTTATCCTTATTACTTATTTCGATGACATGTACACAAGAGTTTTCCCTGCTGACTGTATTAACCCTTTAAAGTCGAAGCTCGTCTGTTTTATATAAGGACACAGTGCGTACCGCGCTGTAAACACTCTCCTTCTCGGTTATAAAAACCAATCAGTTAATTCTGTATAAGGCAAAAGTCGCTGTTTGCTCTGAGATCCGCACAAAACATATAAACGCAATGTGGGCACCATGTAGAATTTTTTAATGTTAAACCTGGCCGTACGTAAAGTTACAGCTAGGCTTTTAAAGGTTAAACCCCTTGCACATACGATCCAAGTTTTGAAATTTTCAAATCTTGTTCCTCAAATCATAATTTTCTTTGTGTTGTGAAAAGGGAATGAAACCAAATGGTCGTTACGAAAGCGATATAAAGTGATTTATAGCCGGGAGGGTTGCTGTTTGCTATTCTTCATAGTTTATATTAGTTTTTTGTCTCGTGTTAAATTTCTTCATTACTTATTTATATGATAAAATGATAAAAACTTCTACAAGCACAATTGTAAGCCAACTCCCACCACTTTTCTCACATTGCTGACAAAGCAACATGATTGCTCATTACAGATACAGAATAATTCACAAGCCAAGACTTTTAAGTTACAGAAGCAATTACTTTGTGTTTCTAGATATGTCTCCTTCCGCAAGAAAACTGTGAATTGTGGCATTCATTATTTACCTAAAGATATCATTAAGTGCTTAATTAGAAATGGCCCCCGACCCGCTTGTTTCTCAAATTCCTACTGCGACAGTTAATCACTCATTCAGCTGTTCAGCTAATCTGTGAAGTGACAGTGGCACCTTTCTAACGTTTCAACAGTTGACTGATAGAAATCATGGCTTCAGCTACCCACCTGCCCCAGTGCATCACTGCCGAGGATATAATTTGCAATAAAGAAATAAATATTTTATAAGGGCTAATCTTAAAATGTAGGGGTTGATTGCAAGATATTTCAGTCAAATCTGTGCTAAATCACTGTAAGTAAACAGAAATTTAGGAGTGTAACGCTACTCTTGAGGAAGCGTTACAAGGAATTTTTTCCATGGCGCAACAGCCCCCTAGTGGGCCAGGGCCTGCTCATCATCGAGGCTTCACGATCACACTCAGACACACCACACTTGATGGGGCTTCTCTGGACGAGTGATCAGCCCGTCGCAGAGACCTGTACCACACAACATACAATATTCAAAAGAGACAGGCATCCATGCTCCTGGCGGGATTCGAACCCGCAATCCTAATACGCGGACAACCGCAGACCCACGCCTTAGACCGCTCGGCCACTGGGATCGGCAAATTTACAAGGAATAGGTTATCTGATCAAATTCGTGGAAATCGAATTTCTGTTCGGATTCACGCTCTAAGAACCTTCGACCTTACGCCTTTGTTATTTGTATTTTGGCCTGCGGTAGCATGTCTCCCGTTTCACACTCTTGGATAGTAAACGTACCTTGAATGTGCTTAATGTACTCGTTATAATAGTGGGTCTATACTTGTATTTAAACTTATTAATCCATTCATTTTCACACGTGTGGATAAGTAACTTAACTCGAAATGTCAACCACGATAAACTCCTCCGACTTGTGTTAGTAAAATGATAACTGAAGAAAACACACTTAAGGGTTGAGAATTCCTCTTGAGGCCGGTTGGCCTTGAGGGTGAACGCACTACCACAATATTTCGAAACGTCGGTAACTATTTACCTATCGTCAGAGCGCAATGTCTCAAAAGGCTTGTGTCTTTAATCTCGCATATTTCAAGTTGGCATGTTTTAGTCGGGATGTTGGGTCACTTCTGTGTGTTCTTTAATGTTGTAAATATTCCAGTGCAATAGACTAAAATTTATTGTACATTGTCCGTGTTCCGTGCAGTAAACTAGTTCACCGTATTTATTCCAATAACTGCGCAACAATAAAAAGATAATGCAAAAACACTAATCACCAATAAATGCACAAAGGGAGTTTTATCATCAATCGTAACACACTCCTACATGTTTCGACCCTGCTGGGTCATTGTCAGAGAGAACTTTTTTGTTATCGTTACACTAAGGTTGCACTTTATAGTTGAGTGAGAATGTACTGTTTACTGTGTACTGCATTGTTTTTGGAGAAGTGAACTCTCTGCGGTCCCGGACTCCAGGCCGGGACCGCAGAGAGTATATAAGTAAACAAATTTAGTAAATAAGCCTTTTTCTGCTGTGTAGATGGATTAACTTACCAATTAAAAAAGTACTGTTCTCTGCTGTTTCGTACTGATGTGAAACTGTGTCCCTAAGAAATTAAGGGAAGAGCAGATTGGGGGTGCTTGAGAACAGGACCCAGAGTCATATTTTTTGGCCTCAGAGATGCGAGGCAAAAGGATACTGGAGAAAACTGCCCACATCATACCTTGCACTTTTCATTTAATATTTATTCGAATTATTACAACAGGGAGAATGAACTGGGATTTTCGTGGAAGATAAAAGAAATAAAGGGTTTTTCTCAAAAAGGTGAAGGAAAGATGCCACTCGGGAACCTAGTTGTGGCTGGGAAGTTGAAATTAACCTTTTAAAGCTTAGCGGTAACTTTACGTACCTCCAGGTTCAACATTAAATAATTCTCCATAGTGCTCAAATCGCGTTCATGTGTTTTGTACGGATCTCGTAAGAAACTGCAACTTTTCCCGTAAACATCAGCAACTCATTCGTTTTTTATAACCGAGGTTGAAAGTGTTTATTGCGCGGTACGCACAGTCTTTATATAAAGCAGATTACGTTTCGTCTTTAAAGGATTAAAATACACATAAGATTTGAGGACGCGTACTGGATCTTACTGGTTAAGCAGAGAGGCCTGTGGCGGAATATTGTGAATGTGATGATTATCCCATTCGTTTCATAAATGACAGGTCATTTTTTGTCTAAATGAATGATCATTAGCTTCTTAGAAATATTTGTGCTCCATGACATTATATAATGTCCTTCATTTGTGACTTTGCAGTTTGCGATCCGAAATCGCAAGGCGAGACTGTACACCCTTGAAAAAAGTTTGTTTCAAACTCTTTACTTTTATATCAGCTCTGGCCTAAAATTGCTTTATTACTTACAACAAAAACGAGCTTAGGCGCCTAAAGTTTAGAAGCAGGACCGCCCATTATCTCACAGTTCGATACAGCAATATTGACGCTTATCTGTTGTCCAGAATAATTTATAAGCATATGATTGGTAAAGTAATGAACTAATAGTTTGTTACGAAAATGTGTATATATATTTGTTTACGATTTTCTCCTCAACAAATCTAATTTAAATCGACTTAAATCTTATCTAACCTGAAGGACACAACTCTAACAACTCAACAATAATAAATATGAAAGCTAATTTTATAATTTCGCCAGGTGTAAAGTGCTTATATAACAACATTAGCTGTTCACAAGGGCAGAGGATTTGATACACGTGCGAAGAACTTCCGAGATTTATAAAACTAAGTAATTTGGAAGCTCATATCTTGAAAACTATCATTCATACATATTAGAGAAAGATCCAGAGTAAAACAGGTCTTGGCATGAGTGGAAATTTGTGGCGTGATTTCAAGGACACATAACAGTTATCGAGAAAAAAAGGATTCCCTAGTTTTAAGCTTCATCTCTTATTTAATTTAAGACTTATAATCTTGGGGTTTGTTGTGAAGGGTTCAGCAACCCACAGACATTTTGTTTCTTGCCTCCTCTCCCTGAGTATACGCATGCACACTCTGAACTCTTACGGGTAGTGAAGGCTTTTGCTTAACGAAGTTTGGTTAGGTCTGGTCAAGATAAATTTCCTTGTGTTGTGTTTTTCTTATAAAATCTTCATCATTTCTACTTAAGGTCAAATTTGCACACGCGATTAATTTCGAAGCATCAGTGTAGTTTGTTTCACGTCTCAGCAGATGTTTCTAAGTACACATTCTCAAATGCATATGAAACACATTCTGGATCACGGTTTTGCTTATATTACGTTGCAAACAGCGAAGGTTTAACTCTGCACACACGCTGACCTTTTGCCTGCAACAGCCTCTTATGGTTTCTGTGGTCTTAATGTGGTGGTTACAGAGGGTGTTCGAGAATAGGGTGCTGAGGAGGATATGCGGGCCTAAGAGGGACGAGACGACAGGGGAGTGGAGAAGACTACGTAACGAGGAACTTAATGACCTCTACTCATCACCAAACGTTATTCGGGTAATCAAATCGAAAAGAATGAGATGGGCGGGCAACGTAACACGTATGGGGAAAAGATAGGTGCATACACGTTTTTGGTGGGAAGACCTGAGGGAAGGCGACCACTTGGGAGACCCAGGCGTAGATGGGAGGATAATATTAAAATGGATCTTCAAGAAGTGGGATGGGAAGCGTGGACTGGATTGAGGTGGCTCGGGATAGGGACAGGTGGCGGGCTCTTGTGAATGCGGTAATGAACCTCCGGGTACCATAAAATGCGGGGAATTTCTTGACTCTCTGAGAAACTGTTAGCTTCTCAAGAAGGCCTCTGCTCCATGGAGTTAGTTAGTTAGTTAGTTAGTTAGTTAGTTAGTTAGTTAGTTAGTTAGTTAGTTAGTTAGTTAGTTAGTTAGTTAGTTAGTTAATGTGATGTTTGCTTTAACAGGCTCCCTTAATTTCAGTAAGTCAATGACCCATCAAATTTGGTACTTGGTGTTTCTCTACTGTACGTGGGTTGAGATTTTTTCAGCCCCATAATGTACTTGAAACTCTCAAAAAATATGGCGCACTGGGCTATCTCTTGAACAAGTACCAAGTGCTGTTTGCATTAGACACAAGAAATAAGTCGTATGCGCGTGCACACGTGCAGTAAACAAGGAACGAGAAATGTTTTTGAAGGTCTAACACCATACCCCACTCTAACACGGATGTACTACTCATCCATATACTGGTTCGCAGGGTCCACTTTGACAGTCTATGTTGTACCATGCAATATAAGTTGTCACTTAAGAAACAGACTGAAGAAAACCACGAAAACTCTAGATTATCCAGTGTCGAGCCGAGGATCGAATGGGGCAAATTCGGAATAAAATACCCGAATATAATATTAGACTTACTTCTCTTCCAGCCTGAGTAAATTTATGTTGTCAGTTTTGACAGTCTGTATACAGGCGTCCCCTGCATCCCACAAAGACATATGGAGCACCCGTTCGTAAGCCCGGCGTTACTTGGAGGTGAGTTGTGAGCATTACGTGAGATGACCTATAACAAACAGAAATATATGTATTACATTAATGGAAACTAATTCTCAGTAGCAATAATTAAGTTTTAAACTGTGCTACGCTTACAAAAGCGTAATGAGAAACTAGAATGAATGAATGAAAAATGCAGGGTATTTACTATATAAGGAAACTAGTCACACTGTAACTTATTTCAGCGAGTTACTACATACATTGTCCAACAATGTACATAAACCTGTATATTATGCGTACCGTGTGGTTTAGTAAAGAAGTCTTTATTAACCAGGACCATCGACCGCAATCACGGTTTTTGTGACAAGTGTTGTTATGGGAGAAGCTTTTCGACGTCTATGCTGTCAACACCATCATCAGTGTCAGTTTTGCTGACGTGGTTTTTGTCCTTACCAAGCTACTGGATTTGTAGCGGTGTTTTACATTTTAGTCCACTTTGTTAATTACGATCATACTGACCTGTTTTTGTGCTGTCTCCCTCTGCCATTCATTTTTCGCTACTCTTTATGTACTGGCTTATCGTAGGTTGTCTGTGCATGTTACGCTTACATTACAAATTTTTAGATTTTCGCAGCAATTGGGTGAATTTTCCGTTTTCCGGGGACATTTCGACCCTTGAACATGACACTATTAGTTCGGGTCGAAACGTCGGGAACCAGCCACTTTGCGACGAGGTGCCAGATGCGAGCAGAATGGCTAGCTTAATCTTAAGCTAGCTTGTTTTTTTGTATCGGTAATTATTTCCGCATATCTCTGAAATGAGCTGATTGCGGTGGTTGCGCAGTATAAGGTGTAGGTCTGTAGCTATTTGCATGCTGGGATCGCGGGTGCGAATCACTCTGAGGGCATGGATGTTCGTCTTTTGTGTTTGTTGTGTGCTGTGTAGGTAGCAGGCTCTGCGACGTGCTGATCACTCGTCCAGAGGAGTCCTACCGTGTGTGTTGATCTAAGTGTGTGTGATCTAGAAACCTGAAAAACAAGGCCGCCTATACCTGATTTGGTCTCTAGCGCCGCAGGAGAAACAACTCTATAATGCACTTTTACTACATAATTGTCTATTCTTATTGGTCACTTAGTCCTATTTCGTCTCTTTTTGGCATTGTACCAGTGCCTTGTGGAGTATGTAGATAACAGTTGTACTCAGCACAGTGAAAACCAATAGTGAACAATAGAAAAGGGGGACAATAATAATAAATGGGTCAAAATATGTCTAGTTAAAAAAGTGTGTAGAATGTAATATACCGCTACAAATTCTGTAACTTAGTAATGACACGCACACCAAATATACATACGCAACTATCTACGTTCGCACATTTTGCGCTCATAATGGCGTCAAAACGCGAATGTCATAGTAGTATTGGTGACATATTGTAACAAACAGTGTAGGTATTTAATAATAATAAATGCAATTAATAACAGAAATAGAAAGAAATGGATGCCGTTGCGTTGCGCTTACAGAAGTGTCGTTGAAAGCTAATCACAGTACGAAAGTGATCACTTTATCACTGCATTTTCTTAAACAGTCACAACACCCAAACGACGCTGAACATACAGATTGTGCTGGATGTCTGTACAGAATGTTTCGCGACGTATTCGCCGCGCTTCACGAACGTGTTCTGCACGTCATTTGGGAAAAAGAAAGACATTCTCATAAACTACAGACGGTTTCGCCACGGTTATTGGGTAAAGCGCCAGCTTAATGTAACACTGAATAAAAATGTACTTTTAACTCGCCCTAACTATCGTTATTTTAAGCGCCTAAAACAATGTATAAGTTTCAAAACTATTTAAACGCATTTCCGAAATGCACACTGTTACATTGCATGCATGTTTCCAGTCGTTGTACCGTTAAATGCTGGCAATATATGGGTCCCAGCTGGTGTCTGAAAACAGCGGCTTCATTTATGGTCCCCAGTAACCGACGTCTCCTTCTGGATTAAGACCGTGATATACTCTCGACCCCATACAAATCCATACAAATCTAATTTTTTCACGTCTGACAATCGAGCGAGCCACTTTACCTGTTCATCTTCCTTCGTAATTTTCTTTTAAAATTCCATTACTTTAATGCCGAAGTCTGTAGATACTCCTTGTTGTAGCCGTAGTCGTCCTCCTGTTGCAATAGGCACGTCGGCTAAAAGCAGCTAAAATTCATTTTCCAGGAATCTCCTGCACTGCTGAGATGTTAAAAACGTTACTTGTTAAGGTGTGACCCGGTGAATTAACTGCCACCTCACATTCACTGAAAATTCTTACAGAAAATAACATTATATTATAAACAAGTAAAATCTATATGAGTCTCAACACAACTCTCTTTTTTAGATAAAAGGGTTTGTACGTTTAATTAAAGCGACATGTTTCGACCTATATTAGGTTACCCTCAGGTTATTAAACTTTAAAAAACGCATTGAGGGAGATAATATAAAATGTTTTATTATCACAATCAGTCATTCCTCAACAGAATGAACTGAATACAAAAACATCCTTCTGCCATTTCGTTAAAACTGCGAATTGTCACTTTTTTTAACTAACAACTTAACGCTACTCTTATATAAGCTGTGTGCGTGGTGTGTCGGTTCGTACAAGCCAAATACGTTTGATAAAGTTCACAAAGTTTCCAAGTCGTGTAGGTATTGTTTCCTTAAGGTGACACTCACTAATGACTTGGGATTGTTTGTAAGAAATTCCGAAGAACACTTTACGGTATTTATGACAGTCCCTTGTAATTACTGACGGGAATTCTAATTAATAAATTCGTGAGTAATCGGCACCGACTCTCAGCAGTCTGCAAACATTGATTTTATGTCTAAGCTGTCATGCAAACTCTGGAGGAAGAAAGAAGTTACTTGTTGGACACCTTTATTAATTCAGAGCACGAAGAACTTCAAACTTTTAAGTAAAAAGAATTGTTTGCTTAGGATAGAGTTGTTCAGTTTTGAATTACATACTGGTTTAAAGTTAAATATGTGAGGATCTGCCACCGGCAGTATTTACCATATATTATAAAGCATAAAAATCAAAATATACCATAAAATACAAAGTCACGTGTTGTGCAGTTACTTTAAATACAAAGGTTTGTCCCCCCTAGGCATGTCATACAGGTGGTCTGACACTGGCTTCACACCGTGGAGTCTTGGGTTCATTTCAGGGTGGCTTTATGAGACATCTATGTTACCGGAATTTTCACTGAAGCAGGTTTTTACCCGAATTTCTTTATTTTTCCTTCGATAACCATCATTCCGCCATTGCTCCCTACTCATCCATCACCGTGCTGTAGTCATGCCCAGGCGACAAGTGACATCCTCACTCTCTCGACTGGGGTTCATTTCCTTGGCACGGCACTTCATTTGTCACAGAGTCAAGAATTTAAGTTTTAGTATGGGTTTTCCATCAATTTATATGCGACAACGCATGATAAATATTGTCGCTTTACACCCATAAGCCTGCTTTGTTAAATGTCATTGCTTAAGGCTGAAATGTGCAATTCCTGGGAATATCATTACTCACTTTAAATTGACATATTTGAAAATAAGGCATGTCCCATATTTCTTTTAATATGACTGTACTGACTGGTCTGTCAATACCCAGTGACCTACTTTATACAGAGAAATAACAATTTCCCTCCCCTCTCCCAAGAAATATCGGACTTTTTCAAGCTGTAAACTAAATCGCATTAACCCTTGATAAGTTGAAGATAATCTGAATTATATTTAACATCCAGTTAATACAGCGCTCTAAATATTCTGCTTCTGGTTATAAAACAAAACTCTTAATACTCTACACAGGAATTATGTGTTTGGTCGTAGAACCCTGTATAACACCAGACACGCACACAGAATATTTCACTATGGGGGGCGGGGAGGGGGGGGCTAACCGTGAGGATATATATAACTTACGATTGATTTTAAAAATTGTGTTATAAAAACATGTCATAAATATAGCTGTAACATGACACTGTTTGCGACTGCACTTATAAACATATAAATGTAACTACGTATCCCATTACGCACCCACTTAATTTAAATCACAAGCTCTAATCTTCTTTTTTTAAAGTTTAACTAAGTTTTCCGAAATTCTTTATTTTACTTCTCAAAATTCCAATGTCCCATTCATCAGCAGATTTTAGTAGCTGATCTTGGCTGAAGGGTAAATTAAGTAAAGCCAATGATTTCAATGAGTCTACAAAATCTCTTTTTTTTTAGTTTCAATTTCGGGGTCGGGGGGGGGGGGGCTGCAGACCGGCAGCCCCCTTTTGCGTGCGCGCGTGCATAATATGTAAATGTACTCTGTGGTAGGGAATGTAAGATTTGTGAATTTTAAACCCGGTGGCACATGCAGCAACCAGAGGTCCTTAAACGGTTAAGTCAAAATTTCGTCTATTGGGTCTGCGTGTACTTCTGTGCTGTTAATAGAGTAATCGGCAAATACAACACTAATGTTTATAATCTAGCAATCTAGCTGCTTATTTTCATTCAGTGCCGTTGCATGGGCAACATACGTGTTCATTTTGTTAGAAATTTGGTGTACGTTGGTGTATCCTACCGAACGTGAGGGTTCTGAGCTAGACTCTCCGTGTGCGCACCTGGTTATTGAGGTCTAGCTCAGAGTAGAAAGTGAGAAATTCCAACAACAGAACACCTCCAGAATACAAGTGTGAGGTTTGAAGTTTCCACGGCCTTGAAAGTTCATATTATTATCTTACACGTATAACATGAAGTCGTAGATATTTACCGACGTTTCGGAGGAAGATGAAGCCTCCATATTCTGGATGGTTCTAGCATGATATTCAGAGTTATTTATACCACCAAGATGAAAGCAGTGCATTCATCGTAAACAATGTTAGCCCTCTTCCGTGCTACATGGCTTTATAACCCACAAAACTAACTTATGAATCTTAAATACAAATTATACGTACTTCTGCTGCCAAAGAGACATTAATATACATGCACGTCACACTTTTAAATAAACTATAGACAAACAAGTGGCATTCTGTCTTTGATGTGACAGCAATCGGTAAAGACATTTTTTCCCTCCCTTTATTTATTAAATTATTTGTTATGCATAAATATGATCACTTCAGTCATTTTGTTAACAGAGACAAAGTTGGTGTGCAATTGAACTTGAATATATTATATCAATTTAGATACAATAACAAGGATATTTACTGAATCCTGTAATTAATTCATTATATTCGTAGACAGGGGGAGAAGTTAAAGAAGAAATTACGTAACGCTGAACTTCTTTCTGAAGAATCGTGGCTTCAGTCAGGGGAATAAAGTTCTAACATCAGACTTTATTTCTTCTGAATTAAGTGTGGGGTGTGTCACTCTTCCAAGTAGATCACGCATTGTTCGCTTTGCTTTGCGTGTCCTGCCATGTCAAACGTACTTAAAAGGACCCAACATAATAACAAGATACAGAAACTTATGGCCCAAATATTGGTTTTGGTGGTGTTAAATTACTAATGAAAAAGTAAACGCTGTATATTAACATGGGTACCATTTTATAATTTTGTACTTTTTAATTTCTTAGCATAATCATTATACATGATAACCGTGCGAACTTTTGAGATGGCAGAAAAATTAGCAACACTTAATGTATACGTAAGATACTGTGGCTAATATAAAAGGTAAATTCACCCTAGAACAGGCCATGAAGACCCAGAGGGGGATTAAAGGTATAGCTCTACTCTTTCTTTAACCTCGGCACTAGATGGGGTGGGTGGTTAACACCACGCCCAGGCCGCTTCAGCCCCGGGAAAGAGACCCGGTACCCATTGTGTAGGAGGCTGGGTGGGCCCCAGCGCCGGTCTGGACGGCTAAGGAAAATCTCGCCCCCACCGGGATTCGTTCCTCGGACCGTCCAGCCCTTAGCGAGTCACTATACCGACTGAGCTATCCCGCCCTCTTTGTGGCTAGTATTACCTGAAAAATGTGGAGGTAATTTTTGTAGAATGTAAAAAGACAACCAACATGGCGGCTGTGCAAATATATATTTAGCTTCGATTTGACGGTTGTAAGCAGTAAGCCACTGGCGCAAGTCACGTCATACGGCTGACGGAGTTTTATCATAAACGTTCCTAGAAACTTAGCATTAAATAATATGCGTATTATCCGTTATGAATGGTGATGGTGCGAAACTTCAGGCTCTAATGTGTGGAAAATTTAACGTGGTCGAAGTCTGTACCAATTAAAAAACTCTTCTCATAGATGGATACTTAAATGATGTAATTATTAATTTATCGTTCCTGCTATTATGAAATATCATGAAATAGAGTGAAACAGCGGACGTCGTGAATTCTGCTCACACAGTTTTGTTAATCACAACCCTGTGAAGAGAACGCAAATTACGTGTGCCCCCCCCCCCCGACATATTTGGTGGCTGTGATCTAAAAAATATTGAAGAAAATGTTGTTATGTATAAGTTATATACAGTTTCGCTACTGAACTTTTAGAAATTATGTTTTTCCCTGGATAAAATAAAGTTTTCCTGTCCACGCCATGAACGCGTATGGGGGGAATAGAGACATAGCTCCATTCATTCTTAACGTTGACACTACTAGATAAAGATGAGTGGTTAACTTCACGACCCCGGGCGCCCCCCCCCCCCCCCCCCATGCAGAATCCCGATATTTATTGATTAGGAGGTTGTGTGGCCCCCAGAGCCGGTTTTGGTGATTTGGAGAAGACAAAAATGTATTGCCCATACCGAGATTCGAAATCCGGATCGTCCAGCCCTGGTTATATCCGACAAGTTTATTATATACAGAACAGGTACCTAAATAATGAATTTCTTACAAAATTAAATACAACTTTAATAAACTGAGTAATAGGAGTAGGTACGTAGGACTACAAATCAATGCAAATGGAAAGGGTTTTTCATGATTTCTGCTACCAGATCTTTTTCATTTCAGCCAGTTTACAGGCCGTCATTATGCTGGTTTTACTCAAGTTATCAGCTGTGGTGTAAAAGGTTCATTACGTTTACCTGTAAAGTGCAAAGTGACGGAATTTTTTATGTCTTCTTTTGGAGTTCATGTAGAAGAATAAATTTAAAATTTTATTTTCATTTCTTTTTCCCGCATAATATTTTACTGGCGTAATTACTCAGATCTTAGTGTTACAACAGAACTGAAAGGAGGGTTAAATATTTAATTTTTTTGTATGTACCAGCAGCAGCTTCGTAACTAAAAAAAATCTTCTTCAAGGCAAGATAATTGTGTAGATTTCAGCATATCTCCGAAGACGGATAAAGTGTTTTTAATTGTTGCTTACCGCTGTCTGTTCTATGTAATTCAATAAATATAAACTAAGCCAGCATAATAAATAATTAAATGTATAATTTTCATTCAGAGTGGGAGTAAAAGTTTGTATTGATTTCTCCTGTCTTTCAGTTTAACACGCAAATGAAATACGAAAAGAGGTCAACATAAAAGTTCTTCTTAATTTCTGAACAAATTTCTTAGATGTTTAAAATTAAAAGTAGCAAGTACGTATCTAGTTCATTGATTATCGACCTTTGTTTCGTAAAGAAGTTTAACGTACAAAATCAATAACGAAGCTCGAGTTACATAAGAATATGACGCACTTTATTGAAACACGTGCTTTGCCGCTTTCATGCTAGATGTCGGGGGCTGTTTTCTGAAAAACTGTCTCGAAACACACCATATCCTGTAGTGCTGCATCCGAATTATGCTTTAATTTAAATGTAAGAGCCTACTTAATATTGCTAGTAGGCCCACGTGTGAGCGTGCCCATTAACTAGATCCAAGATCAACGCTTTTTTTAATAAGCTGATGAATGTGCTCGGAATATTGCTTTATGACTTGGCCGAGAGTTCGTCATCGTGTTGCCAAAACTCGCCATTAAAGACTCGCAAATGGACAACTTGAAGAATTATTTCGTACCTAGGTTTAATTAATTAATTAATTAATGCGCTGATTAACTGACTGGGTTAGTAAACAGCTAACTATTTGATTGTGTCTTGTACCATTGTGGTAGTTGTGTAACACGAACTGTCGAACACAACAGATATGTCTTACAGAGAAACGACAGCTGCAATTGTGGGCGAGCAACTGATCCGACATCAGGGTGTACAAGACTGACAAGGAGGTGTAATATACAACAATGTAAGTTATATTATTCATGACTGAGGTTTCGGATTTGTCAGTTTAGTACTTAGTCGTAGTCCCGACCTCTTCTACCTACTCACAGTAGGTGTCGAGGTTGTTTATTTTCACTTGATCACACTCATACACACACCACAGTCGGTAGGACTCCTCTGGACGAGGGATCGGCCCGTCGCAGAGACCTCTACCTGAAAACACAGACGCTCACAAGAGACAAACATTCATGCCCCCGGTGGGATTCGAACACAGGATTCCAGGAAGCGCTCGGCCCCAGACCTACGTTTTAGATCGCGCGGCCAGTGGGATCGGCTAGCTTAGTACTTATAGGTCTAAATATCTTGAATAATATATTTCCATAAAACCTTTTTTGTAATGCCCCTATAAGATATAATCGCTTATCATTCGTATAAAAATTTAATACTGACAATATTAAGAACATAGGCAGTCGTGAGATATGTCGTAACCCGTATATGTAAAGCCCAGTGTGTTTATGTACTGATCTACGTTGTGTGGCGTCGGTCTAGGGATTTGTGTGTTACGTAAGAGGGTCGTAATATTACAACATTAAGCATCTGTAACAGTAACACGGCAGATCCCAGTGGCCGCGACGTCTAAGGCGTAGGTGTGCGGCCGAGCGCTTGCTGGGATCATGGGTTCGAATCTCCCCCTGGGGCATGGATATTTGTCTCATGTGAGTGTTTGTGTTGTCAGGTAGAGGTCTCTGCGACGGGCCGATCCCTCGTCCAGAGGAGTCCTACCGACTGTGGTGTGTGTCTGAGTGTGATCAAGTGAAAATAAACAACCTCGACACCTACTGTGAGTAGGTAGAAGAGGTCAAGACTACGAAACGAAACAGTAACAGGCGTAATGAAAATATATGTTTGGGTTTGTGTAACTTTTTTTTAGCAAGAAGAATGTAAAAACGAAATTATAAGTTACGTGAAATCCACATGAATAGAAAATCGATGTGGAATGTCGGAGGCCATCTCGCCTTGGTGCTCACTAGCGGTAAAGAATTCCTCTTCATGTGGATATCATGTACGTTATAGTTTCATTTCTATATCCTTTCTATATTCTTACTAAAACCAACAAAATACACAAGCCCAACTATATACGTTCTACTGTTACCGATGTTAACGGCCCCCTTACATAATACACAAATTCCTACAGTGACGGCACACACCTTACGTCAAAACATAGACCCTCTGGACTTTGCACACAAGCGTTACGATATACCTCACCACTGCCTATGATCTTAATGGCTTTAGACTTATGTTTTTATATGGCGTGAAGCTACTTTCACGAAAAGCGATAATTACATTTTAATAAAAATGTGTAAGATAATGAGTATTATTCATGGTATTGAGTCCTGTCAGTATTGATTGTGAAAATTCTGAGATCTCTGTCTTGAAAAATATTACTAGCATTTTGTATCCTTATGTTCTATTGCTGCCGATCCCAGTGGCCGCGCGGTCTAAGGCGTGGGTCTGCTGCCGAGCGCTTGCTGGAACCGTGGGTTCGAATCCCACCGCAGGCGTGGATGTTTGTCTCTTGTACAGTATTTGTGTTGTCAGGTAGCGGTCTCTGCGACGGGCCGATCCCTTGTCCAGAGGAGTCCTACCGACTGTGATGTGTGCTTGAGCGTGGTCAAATGAAATCACAAAAACGCTCGACTCCTAATGTGAACAAGTACATAAAGGAGGGAAGGATTAAGAAAGAAAGACGTTTCACTGCAAATTTTCTAATGCTGTTGGTTCTCTGTGACAACTATACATGATTAGGCCTATGTTTTTTCGACGGTTATTTATTTGTTTATAATTGGCTAACTAACTGACTCGACTAAATACCTAGCGAAATTTTTAAATCCATGCAGCGGATATCTTCTTTAAAATGTAAGAGTTGTTGAGCTCCTCGAAAATTCCTCATCTTTTGAAACTTGTAAGATCATCACCGACTTTACAAGAATTCTCTACTCTTACTTTAGACTTTTGTCTTTGGAATTTAACCCCATCTGCTCTTGTAGCTAGATACAGTGTTTCAAAGGACCACACAGACTGAGGTCTGAACTCTTCTGGGATTTTAAGGAGACTAGAATGGAATTTTTACCGACATTTCAGGGCAACGTATCGGTATCATCTTCAAGGGTCAAGCAGTCATTTTTCTTGGACTGCTTGACCCTTGAAGATGGGACAGATAGATTGTCCCAAAACGTCGCCAACAGACCAGCATTCTGCGCTGTGTAAAATCTCAGAAGAGTGCATATCTCATTTACACCCTGGCGTAAGCCTGAAATCATGACCTTACAGAATTTACATTTAATTTAGAGCCGGAAGATGGAGGCAATAAATTCCTCCGAAACTTTGGTATTCTTCTACAAGTGTAGGCGGTGTCACAACTCTGAAGACCGGGACGTTGCTGACCTCCGTCCTGAGTCAGATGAATCCAGTCCACACCCCCTGTAACCTGTTTCATAATATCAGTGTTTACATTGTCCTCCCTTCTACTCATGCATCTTCCACGAGGTCTAGTAATCCCCTTCAGGTTTTTCTACTAAAATTTTTTTACGACTTTTTTTCCATTTTCACCTGAAAAGTGCCAGAAAATTAAATTAAATAGACAGTGCTAACTTTATCAATATTGTCTCCGCGCAGTCCTGTTCTAGTCGAGTGAGCAGACAGCTGATAGACTACCCCTTACCCCATATGAGCTTCACCCAACTTTTCGGTAGAGTGGTTAGTATTCCTGTTTTGTGTATGGGTGGTCCCGGTCTCAGATTTCGACCCGAAGACGGCCTATGCAGCTTGAAGTTTGCCTTTGTTTTCCCCAGACACCCCATACATGTCAGGACACTGCCTCTAAGTAGGCCACGGCCGCTTCCATCCACATGCTTTTCAATTCATTATTTACCTGTCGTCGTACTGCTCGATTCTATACAGTCTGATATGCTGACAGCGTCATTAAATAAGCAATAAATAAATAAATAAATAAATAAATAAGCACATACATAAATACATAAGTTACGTAAAACATATGAGCTTCAGAAAAAAATGAATTATGAAACCAGTTAACTGACGTCAACCTGACCTAAAACCACAAGTTCATTGGCGAATAAATAATTAATTAGCGTTCATATTGATTCTTGATGAGAAGTTTTAAAATGAACAGAAAAAGAAACACGTGCGCTTTTACGTAAGCTGAACGCGTTACGTAAAAGGTCAGCGCTCGCGCTGGCTTTCTGGAAAAAAACTGTACAAGGAATCAGGTTAACGTCTTATATAACTTCCCGTTTTCTGAATAAACGTAGAAAGGCAAGAATATGAAAGACCGCAAAACTGTGTTACGCCTTCAGGAATGGGTGAATTTGGTTCAAAATTGTAATGATTTCCGAGGTCAAAATACTAAAGATAAAAAGTTATGACAAGTAGCAGCTCTGCTGAAAATGTGTAGACTTACTTTAATTAAAGGAAGTGTTTTGTAAAGTTTGTAAATATTATGAAAAATATTTTGGCTTTGAATTTAATATAAATGAAATTATGGGCAGATATTGACGTGTGAAGATCTACCAACTTTTGTAGTTTCCAAGCACATTCTTTCGTATTTGACAGCCATTATTTCTTCCATTCTGGATAAAATTCTATTTCAGCAAGTTATTTGTGAACTTAAGGTTATACGGGAATTGACTTAATCACCTTTCGTTTCATTTGATACCAGTAATCATTCGCACATTTTCCAATTTCCCAACGAACCGACCGCTAACACAATTACTCGGCATATACACATGTAAGCACTACAGCGGCGCGACTATAACACACACTCTACTACTTACGCAATTTCAACTTACGCAATTTCAGACTTACGTAAATTTAAAGACGTGGTAAAATTAAAAAAAAAAATTGAAGGGCGCGCCAATTATTTCGTTTCGGGTATGAAACCGCAATGAGGCCACTGTAGCGTAGGAACAGTGCTGGGCGATAACGCAAGCACCGGGCGAGTCATGCTGTGGCCGATCGGATTGCTGTGTGCTGCAGTTGGATTTCAGCTGGACCCACTTTTATATGCATATACCGCTGACCATATGTATAGTCAGTTCCGACTTGCGCAAAATGTGACTTGCGCCAGAACATGTGGAACGTGTTGCCATATAATATCGGCTATGTTATGCAACTACTGTCTCTGCTCGGTGGTTCCGTGTGCAAAACATACAGAAAATCGACACATTCAATCCATATTCTTCTAAAAGTTATTTCCAATAAGACAGGCACTGTAAATTTAACGTACCATTGCGGAGCGTTCGCGTAACAATTGTTGCAATGAAAACACAACAATTCATTTTGCCTGTATTACTGAGATGGCACTGTCACTAGTACGAAACAAGAGACGCACTGTACGTATAACGCAATACTTACGCGCGTTTGTGTAACATTTTTACCGTGGAAAAGCAAGAAGTATTACATATTCTGAGTGAGCGTCTGTAGCCTTAGTTATGCATCACGCAAAGAGCATGCGTCTTATTATAGTGTCTATGTGTGGCTGCCCAGCTGTGCCGTATTTTTCCTCCTTATTTCGTAAACGGCACTATTTTCGGGGGAAAAAACTGAACAAAAATTGTGTTTTGATTTTCCATCTCATAAACGGCACGAGTTTTGGAGGAAAAAATTGAACAAAAATTGGGTTTGGTTTTCCATCTCATAAACGGCACGAGTTTTGGAGGAAAAAATTGAACAAAAATTGTGTTTTGATTTTCCATCTCATAAACGGCACGATTTTCGGAGGAAAAAGTTGAAAAAAAATGTGTTTTGATTTTCCATCTCATAAACGGCACGAGTTTTGGAGGAAAAAATTGAATAAAAATTGTGTTTTGATTTTCCATCTCATAAACGGCACGATTTTTTTAGGAAAAAATTGAACAAAAATTGTGTTTGATTTTCCATCTCATAAACGGCACGATTTTCGGAGGAAAAAAATTGAACAAAATTGTGTTTTGATTTTCCATCTCATAAACGGCACGATTTTCGGAGGAAAAAATTGTGTCTTGATTTTCCATCTCATAAGCGGCACGATTTTCGGGGAAAAAAAATTGAACATAAAATATATTTTGATTTTCCCTACAAATTTTGTCTAAAATATTTGTCATCCTAAGAAGAGTTCAGCGAGGTACGATCATAAATGTACATAGGTCTTAATGTAAAATTCCCGTTATTCTTGTCAGTTTGTAATGAAATTTGAATTTTATCGACAGATTTTTGAAAAATATTGTAATATCGAATTTCACGAAAATCCGTCCAGTGATATGCGAGTTCTTACGTGCGGGCGGACTGAGGAGAGGGCAAACGGACACACAGACATGACGAAACTAATGATCGCTTTTGAAAATTTTGCGAACGCACCTAAAATGCACAAAAGTACTTTTCTGGCGTATTTGTGTTGACGGCAAAAATAAAAATACTTAATAATAAAAAGTTATTAGTTTTTCGTGTAATGTGCCCTGTAGTTTTATCCAATTTTAAACGGATGTGGAGTTTCTCGACACTTTTTCATAGAAGTTCCCAATATCAAATTTTACGGAAATCCCTCCAGGGGTGATGGGGAACAGGTTGGAGAGACAGACGGACTTCACGAAGCTAATAGGGGCTTTTCGCAATTACGCGAACGCACCCAAAAACACTAGAAATTAAATCGGTTGTGTTTCTTATGCAACCGAAAGATTATCATTCAAGTATCGTATACATTGATAAAACGCATTCTTAAAGACATACAATAAAATTGATCCGGTCCTTACATAAGTGGAAGTTTCAAATAAGCAATACACAACAAGGCTTTGAAGTCGTGACTGCGGTGACTACGTACTTTCTTTCTGGAATACGACGTTATGTAATACTATAGAACCATTCCACAGTTTTAGAGGATCTTCTGAAATGACCACGTAGCACCCTAAAAAACAGTGGTAGTAAAGTAGGTCTATCTAGAGCAGATTTCTGGCATACAAGTAGACGAACCAAAGTGAATCCAAATTCCAAGAGTAACTGACTGTAAATTGTTAGACACGTGGAGTAAAACGATATCTGGCCATTACGCAACACGGTCTTGAAATGACCTGGAAATAAGAGCACGAAAACCGTATTCAAACATGCTTTACACGCTTTATATAGGTGTTTAACCTTTTAAAGCCTAGCGGTAACTTTACGTACCACCAGGTTTAACATTAAAAAAATTCTACGTGCTGCCCACATTGCGTTTATGTGTTTTGTACGGATCTCAGAACAAACAGCAACTTTTGCCTTATAAAACATTAAGAGACTGGTTTTTATAACCGAAGTGGAGAGTGTTTACAGCGCGGTACGCACTGAGTCATTATATAAAACAGATATGTTTCGTCTTTAAAGGGTTAATGTGTCAGTATTTGTTACAGCAGACTGGATTAGGGCGTGACAGTTCACGTCCTATGGGATACGATGCTGTCGATTACTAAATAGAGTCAAACTCTATCACAACGTGAGATCTTCGCTCTTCTGCGATATTTCGCGGCGTCGAGTGGTAGTTGTTTACTGACGTTTCGGGACAACGTATCCGTTACATTTTCTGGGACTCTTGACCATTTAAGATTGGACCGATAAGCTGTCCCGAAACGTCGGTAAACAATTACCACGCGACACTGCGTAATATCCCCGAAGAGCGCAGATCTCATCGACATCGCGAAGGAATCCTGAAATCAAGGTCGGTTATGACGTCATGAAAGGGACTGAACATTTTGTGTCGCTATCGACAAGTGTCGTTATATCCAAGGAGTTTTATGTCATACTTAACAGTGAGGAATTAATTGGTACATACCACAGAATATCTTACACTGTAGCCGAGGTGCCGTATAAACCGATGTCGTTACAACCCGGTTCGACTCTAGTTATTGACTTTTCGGCGAATTGCTGCGTCCACCTTTAGTGTCTAAGCTGTCCATGAAGAATTAAATTTTATACAAGCCGCGCTGCGCATTTTCGAGACAAAATTGTGTGCAAATTTTCGCAAGTTCGAAGTAATCTTTAACGAAATATAATTTTAGTGTCGCAAAAAGTGCATTAACGCAAGTACATTGAATTTTATATCTTATGTTGCTGAAAAGTGTGAGACGTACGGCCCGGGATATAGGCCTAAACATTGCGAGCTTAATGCCATGGTACTTAACCTTATCACAAAAGAGGCGTTGGTGAGTGATTAATGCAGTATGTCCTTAATGTCTGGAAATGTGTCTCCCTACAGTCTGCCATTACTGTGATAAAATGAGGTGAGACGGGCTGGTCATGTGTCACGTGTGGGAGAGAAGAGAAATACTTGCGGGGTTTTGGTATTAAAACCTGAAGGAAACAGACCACTTGGAACACCAAGGCATAGACGGGACGATAGTATCAAAATTGATCTTAAAGAAGTAGGTTTAGAGGGCATGGTCTGGATTCGTCTGACTCAGAATAAGCACAAGTGTTTGACAGTTGTGAACACAGTAATGGACTTTTGGCTTACATAAAAACACACGGCCCTCGAGGAAAGCATTTGCGGCCTTTGGTCATCCGAATAATTTTCAGTAATAAGATTTAACAAAAGCAACTTTTTTAGCAGAGAATGTTCACAAACTATAACGCATAACTTTTGAGACAGCACGCAGTAAACGAATCATTCTATGTGTTTTGCCAAGTTTAGCACGAACTAGTAATTATTCGTTCAACCGTACTTTTAGCATAACTTCGTTTCGTAGTCCTTACGTCGTCTACCTACTCACAGTAGGTGCTGAGGTTGTTTATTTTTAGTTGATCACACTCAGACACACCACAGTCGGTAGGACTCCTCTGGACGAGGGATCGGACCGTCGCAGAGACCTCTACCTGACAACACAAACACTCACAAGAGACAAACATCCGTGCCCCCGGTGGGATACGAACCCACGATCCTAGCAAGCGCTCGGCCGCAGACCTACGCCTTAGACCGCGCTGCCACGGGGATCGGCTTAGCGTAACTTATTGCCTGTAAATAACGGCCTTCTAGTCAATTCAATTCCCCCCCCCCCCTCCTTTCGGTATATGTACACACACTTTCGGCTCTGAGGCTAGTGCTTAACGAATGACGTGGCCCTCCTGTAGGTTAAGGTTGGCCATCCCTGTCTTAAGTAGCGAGTTGCTATGCTACACATTAATCAGTAACAATGGTTTTTGCATTCTGTGGTGACGGTTGGAATGATGCGTGGGACCTCTTGAATGTTGTCCCTGTGGTTAATGACGTACGTGCGTAGAGGATTAGAGGAATTTAGAGAGAAAAAATTGAGAACCCCCGAACTTGCCATCTACATTGCGAGAAGTGAAATAAATTACATACAAGCAGCCTTCATTTTGGGATATTACGCAGTGTCTATTAGTAAACACGAGGAGGAAGGTAGTACTTTTAGCTTGCGTTTTCCAGCAGTCCCCTCCACTTTGACTGCTTGACCCTGCAGATAAATGGCACGCGACTTGCGCCAGAGAAAGGGGCAGCCAGGAGGCGGGATAGTGGCGACTCTATCAGAGTTCGTAAAAACATCTCACTTCATGCACAAAGCAGTTACTGAGAACCAGCATCAAAATGCGTGCAGGAAGGTTAATATTCGACATGGGGCTAGGCCGCATGCCAAGGGGAAGGAGACGTTGGCAACATGTCTGCCTCGAGTTTTCCCACCACTGACATCGTTTAAAAGTATTACGTGTGGAATGCGGCTGGCTGGAAGAGTCTATTTGGAGTTGCCAACAGCGTATTGTAGGCGGGCTATGCGCACGCACGCCCTGTAGCGCTATGCTGCCACGTTGACATGATGTGCCAGAACAGACTTTCCAGACATCAATACTACTAAATGACGTTAACCGTATGGTGGCTAAGCGCGAACTGACTTATGTGGCAACTATGTTGATAGAGGCGTGACAGACGCCGTGGAGTAGGAGTCGACTGACTGCAGTCTCCGCGTCGCGAAAAAAAACAGGCGAGGTCAGGTCGAGATGACGTGTGTGTTTGCTAGAGGTAGACAACTACGCGTGCCGTGACCCGTGCTAGGGCGGGGGGGGAGGGGGGCTATCAATGGCATGCCAGGGCCGCACTACGCCGCGAGAGCGCCACAGGGCCGGTAGCGTCCAGCCCAAGGCCAGGCGCTGTACGGCTACGCTATCCCGGTCTCTCGAACAGCGGCTACTATTTGCCAGTTCATCCAATGCAACCGTCCAGGCAACCTTGCTATGTCAACCTCGTATCTCCCAAGCTTCATTTTTCTTACCCAATTTGTATTTAGTCACATGTACAGTCACACGCGCGCGCTTACGTTATACATACACACTTATAATTAATTACACTTTTCTTTCAATTTGGCAGTTGGTACCCTTTTACGGCAATTATAGTTATAATTTCAGACTGCCAAAATTAAAAATAAATTCGAAAATAAATAAATAAATAAATATGGTTGTATGAGGAACAGGTTTATTTATAACACAATTTTTTACTTCACAAAAATTATAGCCTTACAATGTACAGTAGAACGTAGAGTACTCATATTAATGTAGATACCATTTTGAAACACTAAAATACAGTCGAACCTGGTTATAACGACATCAGTTTAAGTGACACCTCGTATATAGTGCCAGATATCCTGTGGTATAGCTTGGATGCGAAATGATGGCACTGCGCAAATGACCGATTTTAGTCTCTCCACTTGGTCTGTTCAGTAGGCGGTACTAGAAGCGTGTCGGGTTAGTTGGTGACAAGACGTAACAGGTGGAGATCGTACCATGTTTCCAGCTATTAGCCAAACAAAAACATTATCCTTCTTACAATACTGGCACTGCACTGTGGCCCTGTCTAAAATAGGAAACCATAGGAAACCACGTAGATGGTTGTGGAGTACTTCCGTTATCGTCGGACTCCGACTGAAGAAGTGATATAAGAACATAAGAACACAAACGTATGTTTTTAGAAAGAGAGCTGACACGCTGCACATTCTCTAACCCTCATCTACCCCCCCCCCCCCTTTGACTCCCACGACTCTCGTACGATGGTCTGCTCACGCATCGGAGTGCCATAACTTGGCTATTCTGCTATGCCAATTAATTCCTCACCGTTAACCACAACACTGTACTTCTCAGTTATAACAACACCCGTTTATAACGTTTATAAGTCACCATACCACCAGTCTCATTTTATTCATGTGCGTTAGTGTACAGAATACTAGTAACCGTATAATGCAGTAGGCTAATCAGAGTGTAAATAATACATTTTTCCAAAAGTAAGCACAAATACTTCTGAATTAAATTATTACGTACAGTGTTTAATATTATTATCTTTCTAGCCGAATGTAACCGTGCACAGTGTCTTTCTTTCATATAATGTGCTACAAAACGCACAAAGATGTTACTAAAGCTGAGGGAGTAAGGAATTCGGTTGTATAAATTTTGCGATCATGAGGATCCAGTGCTGATCTTTTTAACATGTCTTCATCTTGTGCTTGACAAAGACATTTTTGCGCTGTTGATTTATGAAGTCAGGCATGAAGGATTCGAAAAACGCCATACTTTCATGCATTATATTTGCCTACACGCAGTAGGTCCACTGACTAGGCTATGCACTGGATGATCCGGGATTCGATTCCCAGCAGGGGCAAGAGATTGTTCTCCCCTCCAAACCGTCCAGACCCGCTCTGGGGCTCAACCAGCTTCTTATTCAGTGTGCACCGGCCACGAAGCTGCCCGGAGCATGAAGTTGACTACTCACCTATGCCTAGTGCCTAGGTTACGAATGAGCTGAGCTATACCTCTATTCCCCGTATATGCCTTTATGTTGTGGACAGGGATGATTTTACTTTGATTATTTCGCTTCTTAACAACCAATTGTCTTGTTGTCACCTGGTGACAGCAGCTGGAACAACAAAACCCATGTGCGTGAGCACAGTCATATAGTGCGTGCGCGTATGCATGGATCGAAGTCCAAGTGCCTGTAATCCATGGCATGTATAGAGCAACGGTCGATTCCATGGACCCACGGATTACACATACTTACAACAGACGCCGTTGTATAATGGTCTGTGGAATAGGTAATCCGTGAGGGCACGGATTATCTGCTGTCCGCCGAGGCAAAATGGTTGTGCGCAACGTGGGCAGACGAAATTCGGAGTGTTTATAGAGTGCCCGAACATGTAATGCTTATACTCACTAGAACAATTAAACAGTTTCAGCGTATATTACCAAAACTGACTTTTTGTGATTCTACCGCAAAAAGTGATTTTTTGGGTATTAAAATGGTTAGTACTATGCAGAATACGAATGACGGCGAAGGAGGAATGGGGTTGGTGGACGGTGGAGATGAAGGAATAAAAATGCAAACCGGGGTGCAGTATTTACCTTCTCCAACAAAATCTCAAAATGACAAGAAGGAATACAAGTAAGTTTGTAATGCACTGAATATTTCTTCGTGTAAAAAAATTGTCAACAACTCGACCACTCGTTTTCAAATTCTGGTATGAGCTTTGTGTCGGAGAATAATCCAATAGCAAAGTGCTGAGAAGATTGCCATGTAACTGAATAAGAGGTTATGCAATAGTAAACTGCTTAGAAGTTTGTGATGTAACTCAATAAGAGGTTATGGATGCTAATGTGGACTAGACCGAGGTTCTATTTACAGGAACTGATTAATTGTCCATACAGGCGAATGGGATGCAATAAAAAAGGTGAAGTCGTCCTTATCGACTCCGTGAAGGCATACAGGGGGATTAGAGGTATAGCTACATGCATTCGCAACCACGTCAGTGGAAGTGAGTGTTTATCTTCCTGCCCTGGCTGCTTCACCCACGGCAAAGAACCATGGTACGCCGTTGAATAGGAGTCTGGGTGGGCCCCAGAATTGAACGTCCTAAAGTAAAATCTATTTGCACGTTTTGTTAAGCATCATGCCATGAAGGAATCTGGGAGAGTTGAGGTATAGCTGTATGCACTTAGAACCTCCATACTGGATTCAAGTGAGTCCTCACCTTCGTGCTGGGGACACTTTACCTCTTACAAAAAAATTCTGTGGTATCCACTGTGCAGGAAGTTGGCCGGGCATAATGCAAAGAGAAATCATCCTTGTTGGAAATTGATTTCCAAGTCCTTCGTTGCCCAGCTATTAATCTAAATGTATTACTGACTCACAGAGCTTGGAAAGTAAACTTTTGTTCTTGTTACATGTGAAACTTTGTAATTGTCACGTCCATAGTCAGTATTTCTGTTGAAATTGGTTATCTGTCACCCTGCCCACCTCCACTTTAAGTTCATAATGGTAAATTCATTTGTTATTTTGATCGAACATTTGCATGTGTGGAAACATCGAGATATAAGTGAAAAGAATATACCTGAACTATGCACAGATTTACAAAAAGGGTATATATGTGTATGCATGTGTGCAAGTGCACATAGACACATATACATGCACACTAGTCATACATGAAGGAAATCAACCACTGGAGAGCTTAAATTAATCTTGAGGTTTGGTTGGCCAAGGAGTGTAAGACAACCATAAATGGAGTAAGTGTGGTTTCCCTTATTTTGTGATGTTTCGCTTTCAGATTTTATATGTGTTTAGTGAGATCTGAGTAGTCATGAATAGTTGAGTCAGGAGGCATGTGTGACTGTTATGCTGGGATATAAGTGAAGGGCCTGTTGAACACTGTAACAGACTTCAGATCATCTGATTCTCCTGGCTGTGATTTTGTTCTGTGCACCCGTTCAGGAGCATTGAAATGTGCCAATGTTGAGCTAAGACGATCTTGTAAAAGTTATACATGATTTTATGATTTCAGAGTAATTCGTCTGGAAAATGGTTTAACTGCATTGCTGATATCAGATGTTCTGCAAGGTGATGATGACTGTATGGAGGAAGATGATGACGGTAAACGTTAGTTGATTTTATGTGTGCTGTTTAGTGCAGACAAACATGATGCACATCGCATCTGCACTGTGCATGAGGAATGTAGGACTTTCAACAAAAATATAATCCAAAACCTTACTTCAGTCTTGTGTTCGTTTGTACAGTATTGACACTCAGTGAAATTGAAGGTGGCATCACTGTGCAGCTCGGTAGTACAGAAAATTGCTGTAGGAAGCTGTGGCCCTATCTTTTTAGTTTGTCTTCTATTGACAGGATTTGTAGTGCAGTACAGTAATTTTTGATGTGAAGGGATTCTGTGGTTTGGAAAATTGTGGCATAAATGGTTGCTCATGTCTCACTAATGACCATTTTAAGATAATTAAATGTGTTTGGAGGATATCAGTGGTGTATTTCAAATTAAGTAACAAAGACTGTTATAATGTTTCTGCTCAATTATCACATTAAATAAAGGGGCAGTGGCATCTTCTGTTACCATTTTCATCAAGTATGTGTATTTGGGTGGATATATTTGTTTGTTTGTCACATTTTAATTCTCTAGCGTAAATTACATCAATATAACTGAAAATAATTATATCAGAAGTTGAACGGTTGTGGAGATATTGACGTGAGGAAAAAGTGGTCATCTTTCAGCTCCATGTACTCTACCTGTTTAACGTGATATGTTAAATCTTCACTGTGCAGTTCTGTCCTTGAGGTGATTGCCAAGCCAAGCCAAGCCACGCCATGTGGCAGCACACGTAAAGTACTTGGAACCTTAACGACAATTTTTATGAAACTGGGTCACGTTTTTCTCACATCTTAATGTCACTCAGATGTTAATTAGATGTTAAGTACAGGTGTTAACATTATGGGAACTACAAATTCCTTTTTGTTTTATTATGTATTTTGTAATTGATAAATGCATAACATTTCTAGTTCTTTAAAATTTGTCTCGCCATTATCTCCATAACCATTTAACTTCGGATATAGGTGTGTTTGGTTATGGGTCTATCAGTGTAATTTAACCTAAAGAACATTCTTCCGAAGTATGGGAGATTCCCCCAGAAACACCCTGTATATGTCTTTTTTGCATCTGTGCTGTGCTTTTCTTTAAGTGTGGTCCTTGTGGTCTGTGTGGTAGTTAGTGTGACCAGCACATGGGAACAGGTTGGGGACATCTGGTTAGATCTTACTGTGAGTGAGTGATAAAAGTGAAAGGCATTGTGTCTTTAGTGCTTATTTTTATATAGGTAATGTAAAGAGTGGTATACTGCAGTTAAGATTAGGTGGCACACGCGCAGAAACCAGATTTCATCTTTCAGTGAAAGGGACGAGTCCATGTGAGTTCGTTGGGGTGACAGTTCAGTCGATTACTGGCAGCCGAGGTGTGCGGGTCAGCTGGTAGCGTTTGTACTGTGGCAGAGAGGCTGTATTCCGCAGTCGTGCTAGGCTGCTGGGTACCCACACCATTCTCCTGCTGCCCCTTCACTTCCCCTCCCATGCATCTGCATGTGCCATGTCATCTTAAATGTGCTCTAACTGGAGACAACACTGTCATCTGACAGATGTGAGGTGGATAAATGTTACTGTATTTTATATATGTGAATAAAGTAGTGTAGAAATGGAGATTGGCTTGTCTCTCAGCACTGATAGAATTTGTTTTACAGACAAAGGAATATGTCATCAAAATTTTAAAGTGGCTGCAGTACTCAGTTTATCATAATTTAGACAATATTCCTTGAAAATGTTCTTTGGAGATAAATAGTGAAGGTACTTAAATATGACATTTAGGAGGAAAGACCCGAGCAGAAGTAAAATATGTGTTAAGCTTAAAATGTTTGAAGATGTTAATATTTTTAGTTATCTGTGTCAGAATGCTTGCTGTCATAACCGGATGTCAAAGCATCAGTTTTAAAGTACACAGAAATTAAAAATTTATAAAGCACTTGCTAAACTAACGTTCTATGAGAGCTGTGTGGGCCATAAGAGGGTAAAATGAACTGAAATGTGTTTAATAAGACAGCAGGTTACATGTTCCTGACCATACCGACCATAAAAAGTAATAACAAAATTGCAAATTTTGACTGTAACAGTCATACCATCATATCATAAGAAATTGTTGATAGATTGTTCTGGTGGTATTTACAATTGGACATTGTTGTAGTTTAGTTTGGGTTTACTGGGCATGCCTGCAGTGTAAGTGGATAATATTTTTTATTTATGCCAGATTTATGTGTAACATTGAACTTGAGATGCCATGTTAGAATTTTGAACTAATGTCTATTGCCTGTGACTTGTTGAGGCTGCATATTGTAACATTATATTTACAGATTCCTCGAGTGAGGATGAACATGATCGGAGTAGCTCAGATGATTCCGAAATTGATGCTGTTTCATGTGATGATGATGACCCAACAGAGGATAGTCATGAACCAGAGAAGTCTACTTCAAAGGAAGAGAAATTGGTAAGTACTTCTAACCTTTAGGTAACTGGTTTAGATGTCAAGTGTATCTAATGCCGGCCAGAATATTTCTCGCTTAGCATGGAAATTCAGATTTCCAAAATGCTGTGATTTATAAATAAATCATGTAAATTAGAGTTCTAACATTAGAACGTCTAACAAAAACTGATTTTTACAGAATAAATCTCTTTACGTGCATACAGATTATTAACTTTCAGCTTCTTTACATACATTCTTGTGTTGTTTTCTACTCCTTCCTTCAGTATGCACAAGAAGTTAATTTATTTTCTTCAAAATATGCCAGACAATTTTGGCGGGGTCTGTACATTACTCATCATACAATTTTAGCTCAATGGGTCAGATTTTATGACTTCGGTTGCTTTGTGCATTTAGAGAAATGTCCCTTTACAGATTCTTTTGAAGGCTAGGTTCCTAGTGAAAAAGAAAACCATTTCTCTGTCTGCTGTTAGTTTATTGGTTGTCTGTTTTTGTTAATAAATGCTGAAAGTGTCCATGCTGGCTTCAGAAGATATGTTGAATTCGGAACAGAAGCTAGACAGAAACAATATTGTTGAATTGGTACTAGACCCAGATTCTGATGGTGAGGTTTCTGACTGTGAACAACCAGACAGTGGTGCATATGATAACTGACATATGCCAGCAAAGAACAGCCAGTTACATCTCATCAAAGGGTTTACAAGTAAGATTGAAAGACGAAGCAGACAGAGAGGGGTGTCAAGACTCCAATGAAGTTGGAAGGTCCTGAGAGTTATGACATGATTTCCACATATGTTGGCACGCAGTTAGGCTGTGAGAAAACAGACAAGTTCAACAAACACCAGGATTTATCAGTTCACTGGTGATAAAACTGGCAATAGACAAAATGTCTTCACTTCTAGACATGACAATTCTGAACAGCATACTCCTCTGTACTGCATATGAGACCAAAATGACACACAGACTTCCATCTTCTGACTTCTAACAGAATTTGATTTAAATTGAGGTTGTGGTTTGTCAGCAAGTGATGGTAGGTTTTCTGAAACACAAAACATCTGAATAAACAGGTCTATAACAAAAAAGATTTGCTCTGCTAAGTTTCCTACACTGCACTACCAAGTAAATGCACAGAGACCAGCATATGGTGAGCCAGGCCATTCACCAGTACATTTCAGAGACAAGCATATGGTCACCTAGGATGGTAAAGGTTAAAGTATCATGCAGAAGGCATAAGTAGTGTTTAGTTGTGAGGAATTTTGTTTGTCAGGATGTCTACTGCATGAAATTAATGTTTATTCTACTCCTACATTGTAAACAGTGAAACTTGATTATGACATGTCTGTAACAATGAGCTTGAAACAAAGAAGAGCCTAGATCCTATGTAGGTACTTTCATTTTTGTATCAGGTCTCTGGTTTTTTGGCGCATCTCTCAATTCGCAGTGAATTATAATTCATTTTAGTTAAGGCAATTATGGTGCTCATCTAGATGATATATTTCTCTTGCAATATGAGGCCTGCTCAACCCACAGCTCACAGGTGACATTTTGCCTGCAGTATGGCGTTATGTTGCCCATGGAGACATTTAAAATGAGAAGATGTCGTTCAACTTCCTCCCTTGTTAAGCTGAGGTCGAACACCGAAACAGTGTTGAAAAATTATGAGCTGTGTGCTTAGGGAGACATATGTCATATATTTTTAAAAATGTGCTTAAATATGTGACACCCTAGTCTAGGTTGTGAATTGGATTTTTTAATAAATTTGTCCTATTATTAGTACATTTTTTATTACACTTGATGTATAGAAAAATACACAGGTAAAAACATGCATATAATTATAATATTTTTCATTTTGTATATTGAATTTCGTGTTGCCCACATGCAGACCAAATTTTGCCAAGTCACTGGCACCATACAAAAGGCTGAGCAAGCCTGATGTACACTTTCACCAATTTTATGTTCGTATTGCACCTAATTGAATACAGTTTCAGATTTCAAAAATGCTGTTGCAAGAATATTTAGTGTGTATTGATTGACGTGATGTATGGTGTATGTGCCATATTCCATAAAGGCGTGAACAAATTTCTGTTCTGTCATTGAATGAACTGTTTGTAGGATAAGTATTTGTTAAAGGTAAAATACAGGGGGGAATAGAGGTATAGCTGCACTCATTTTTAACCTCAGCAGTAGATGGAGGAGAGTGGTTAACTTCACACCCTGACTGCTTTACCCCCAGGAAATACTCCAGTACCCACTGAATATAAGGTTGGGTGGCCCCCAGAGCCAGTCTGGAGGTTTTGGAGGAGAGAAAAATCTCTTGCCTCTACTGGAACTCAAACCCCAAACTCTCCAACCCATAACTAGTCACTATAACAACTGGGCTACTACAGCTACTGCTTAAGTATTTGTTATAATTTAAATTCCGTTAGTGTGATGATTCACGTTTGATAAATACAGTAACATATGGATTGTGGTCTTCTGGCTTATGACACTGTGTTGTTTTATAAGGTGTCCAACTTTCTGGCCAAACTTGCTGTCGTGAAGGTGGAGATAGTATGTTTGTGCGAAGTATTGTTAACCTTCTATACACATCTACATGATGTGTTAATCCAAAAGGTCCTAATCTTAATTTTCACTACAACAAAAGCCTCAGATCTCATCTTTCATAACATCTAGTTTCAACATGAAGCATACTGTTGGATACTGTAATTGTTTCATTATATTACAATGGAGTAAGAAGTACTGGGAGTACATGAATTTGATGTGAGAATTTAATCAAAACCAAACTTCAGGAAGTTTAATGACATACTGCTTACTGAGGCAGTCCAAGTTTGAAGTGTTGGCCCAGAGACCAGGTGTGCTAAGGTTTCATAGTTTCCTGCGGTCCCTCCAGACTTCCTTATATGTTAATTGTCCTCTTATTCTACAATGTGGAATCTGATATATTGACAGCACCCTTAAATAAGCCATAGATGAATAAAGAAAACTGATGATATTTATAAGCCATGAAGAGCAAATTTTCAGTAGGGAGCTTTGAAGTATTCAAAACAGAATATTGACTTGTTGAACCTGTTTTGCTTAAATCACCATTTCACTTGTAACAGTATGATAACAAAAAATAACTCGTGACTTTTTGTCTGAGGACCACGAGAAACACCAACCAAACAGCTGAATGACTACTTCTACTGAAAAGGCATTTAACTTGACTTATACTCTTAATCCCAACAATGTTGCAGTTTTCCTGGATCTCTCATTTCTGTGGGCTTAGTGCAGGTAGTTACATTTTTATAAACAATCTCATTGATATTTAACAACTTTTCATTTTTCTCTCCACCTTTGTCCTTTTGCATTCCTATAACAAGTGTCATTCTTTTTGCCCCCACTTAGGGGACACAGAGTGGTTATTAAATTTCCCCTGTACTCATTAAGCAATGTGATAACCAACGAATGGATTTTTATGAAATTTTATATTGGGAAATTCTACTAAATTTTTTTGATAATTTCAATTTGTTTAAGATTGGAAAACACATTACATTTTACATGAAGGCTTGTGTGTGTTTCTGTGTTTCAACATTTAGAACCAAAGTTACGAAGAAGAATGAAACACCTTTTTACACAGTCTGACAATTACATAATGTGACTGAGGTTATAGAATAAAACTGGAACAAAAGACATGAGTACTATCTGTATTTTATTCAAAGTACATCCCTTCTGCATCAATACAGCGAGTGGCACAATCTAGCAAAGATGGGAATGACCTCTGCATGTCTTCTTGTGGTATGGCCCGAAGACTCGATGTCGCAGATCCTTGGATGTCTTGAACATATTCAAAGAGGCGCCCTTTCAATGGTAACTTCAGTTTGGGGAACAGAAAATAATCACAGGGGGATAAATCAGGGGAGTAGGGCGGATGATTGAGCAGGCACACTTGTTTTCAGGCTAAAAACTCTTGTACAGCAACTGCCCGGTGAACCGGTGCATTGTCGTGAAGAAGAAACCAACTGCCTGGTACTGAGTACTTGGGCCAGACACGGCGAATCCTCTTCCATAGGCATTCCAGAACACTCAAATAAAAACTTTCAGTGACAGTTTGTCCCTCCTCGTGGTGAATAATTCCCTTGCTGTCATAGAAACACACAAGCTTTGTCTTCGCTTTTGACTTTTGAAGATGGACTTTTTTGCCTTTTGGTGATGCTGGTGACTTCCATTCAGCACTTTGGCGTTTAGTTGTGGGACCATAGGGAAAACACCGAGTTCATCCTGTGCTACAATCGAATTGAAGAAAGTTTTATTTCTACGAGCAGTTTTAATGATCTCTTTTGCGTTCTGAACACGCTCGTGTCTTTGATCATCAGACAATGGATTCGTTCTCTCACTTTCGCAGTGAGTCCCTCGTTACCAACAGAAAATGGACGCCCAGGCCTGGCTTCATCTTCAGTCATTTCCATGCCACTTTTGAATCGTGCATACCACCTGAATATATGTGCATGAGATAAACAATTATCCCCATACACTTGTCTCATCAATTCCACAGTCTCAGCTGCAGTTTTCCCGAGTTTAAAACAGAATTTAATGTTCGCTCTGCTCCATGCCGCTACTGTGACCACATCCTCTCACTACCTGCACAACATGGCGCCATATTTCCCGTCATGCTCAGCGTGGGGCATTGCGTTGTTGCCAGATTATAGATGAAGGTTGGGCACATGGATTGCATGCATTGCTTCATAGATGGCACTTCTATCTTGGTCAAAATAAAATCAGTCGCATTATATAATTGTCAGACTGTGTATGTTCTGTACACTTTTCTGTAAGCTGTATGTTTATGAGATGTTTAAACATAGGTGATAATATGAGTACATTTCTAACTTTGTACATTAAACAGTGGTCATTTGAAGTCTGGATAGCATAGTCAATGTAGTGATTGGGCTACAGGCTGGACAATCCAGGCTTTGGTTTCTGGCATGGGCAAGAAATTTTTCTCTTCTACAAAATTTTCAGACTGGCTTCAGGGCCCACCCATTTTCCTATTCAGGGGTTTATTTCCTTGGGGGTAAAGCTGCCAGTGTGAGAAGTTGACCACTTACCTCCGTCTATTACTGAGGTTCAGAATAAGTAGAGCTATGCCTGTGCTTTACCCACATGCCTTCATGGTGTGGACAGGGGCAAATTTACCTTTGACACTCATCATTGGCCGTCGACAACATGAAGATTATGGAACAAACAACAGTGATTTTCCAGACACATTTGAACTTTTCAGAAGTCTTTGCTCTTGATAATAATGTAACAAAGTCTCTGCACGTGGATTTATAGATCTGCAAGTATATAAACATATATTTCATTAAAATGTAATTGAGCATACTGCTAAAGACTTGAATACTATTCAGTTTTTTATTTTTTTTGTGCTGACTCAGCAGCCAGGTGGGTCACTCAGAATAGGTCAGTCTCATAGCAACAAATGTGTTAAAAAGTGAGCCCCATTTCTGTTACTTAGTGCTGAGTTCACTGCTCAGAGAGCCCCCACAGCATAAGCTTTTCCAAAGTGTAGACAGTCATGCATTATGCTGTAGGCTAACTGATGTGAGCAACCAATAGCTTCCACTACATCACCTATCTGTATTCGTCTGTTGGCTCGGGTCATTGCTTCCACCTGGCTTGCAGCCACACTGTCTTAATTTCCGCTGGGTGATCTGGTCTGTCATTGTCTTCCAGTTTTGAATATCCGTGTGCAGATTTTTTGACCCAGTTGTAAACAGCTTTACATAACAAACCATTCTTGCCATACACAGCAAGTACGTCTTTTTGCATATCGATGGCCAAATGTCCTTTTGCCCTCAAAAAGTGAACTGCAATGTGCTGCTCCATGATTATGCACTCCTACAGAACAGTCGACATATTTAACCAACTAAGACACACATTACCTACACATGTGCAGTCGACTTGCTCTGTGCAACCATGCTGGAATGTGCGGCCACCTACTGTTGCAAACTCGAACATATTTGGTACTTGAGTATGGCACTGCATTGGTTTGTGACTTACTGGCCGACTCACCGTCATATAACGTATACTTCTACAGTTTTTATATTATGATTAAATGCTTCCAGGCTCCACAGTTCTGGAAGGATGAAGGAGATTAAGTGATAAACAGTTTGTACCTGTATGTAGATATTGCATTCATGCAGCTGGATGTTTCTGATTAATAACATCAAATTATGTACTTGCTTTGTGCCATAATCTACAGTACTTAAATACACAATTTTTTTTGTTTTTATATATATATATGTGTGTGTGTGTGTGTGTGTGCGCTTGCTAAATGTATAAAAACGTCTTACAATTACAGGCAGCTCTTGGACTTTGTGTAGGGGTGGGAAGTTTCAGTGACCCATGGCCAATACAAGGAATGGCTCACTTCCTGGAACACATGGTATTCATGGGCAGTGAAAAATATCCAAAGGAAAATGACTTTGAAGCCTTCATTAGGGTGAGCACCTGTTGTTCTGTTATTTGTGTGGTCATCTGCAGTTCTTAATTTTGTTTTTCCTCGTGCACTTCATTTTTGTCAGCAGCTTTGTGAGTGCATGTGCACTTTTTATGTAATTATATGTTTTTGTCAGTGGTGTTTGTTATATTTTAGGCTAAGTACACAATGTTTTTATATATTTTATTTGTGAGGTTATGTCCCTGTTCTTGTTGTTGATATTATTATTATTATTATTATTATTATTTTACATACATACATCAATTTCTTCATTAATTAGTGGCTACAATTGATATCAGAAATGGCTCAGAACATTGTAATGCTGACAATAGCTTCCCAATTTAATGTTTCTTGATTTTAGATTTTTGGGCATTGTAGTTTTTTTCCTTTTCCCAACCAAAACCCAATGTAAGTAATGGATAATTTTTTTTTAATTTAAGGTTTCTCAGTTTTAGGGTTTTCCTGCATTTAAGACATGAAAATTCAACCCCCACACCCTTTTGGTGCCTCAGTTTGGGGTTTGTGTTCACAGCTGTGGAGTGTCCGTTGCATAAAGGAGGCCATGATTGTAGGAAATGAAAGTGAAGTGATGTCAGAATCGATTACAAACTACTGCCAGCGGTGTACTTTTAGTTCATGCTGATAGATGAAAGGACTCACAGAATGTCTTGTGCAGTGATAACACAATTTAGGTTATTTTTTCTTTTGTGTCCTATGAAGTAAATGTAGAAGTGTGAATACAAAATGTATTTAAGGAAAACATTATGAGGTTCATGTTTACAGGTATTTAATTTTTTTGTAATCACAGTAGTAATTTTTGTTTCATTGTGGTACAACCCCCACTTAAGATTTTTCTCTTTAAGGTATAAAAAGCTCATCTCCCAAACAAATCTGAAATGGGGTTTTACTGTGTTTGTAATTTTTCCTCACAGCTTATCACAGTTATATTTGTGTTGTTGCTTTTTTTTACTAGAATAGAGGAGGCTCTGACAATGCTACAACAGAATGTGAATACACAACATTCTATTTTGAATGCCAGGAAAAGTATCTCAGAGAATCTATTGATAAGTTTTCTCAGTTCTTCATAGCACCACTGATGAAAAGGGAAGCCATGACACGTGAAAGAGAAGCCATTGATTCAGGTGAGGGCAGCATAGACTCTTTAACTCTTGCTGGACTTCAATGCATAGTGCTCACTATCCTAGTGATCCATAAAAAAATAAATCTTAAGTGTTGGATATCTGTTTCGTAAGATGTCTTTACAATCTGAAATGTACAATGTTGCCCATTGATACATCACAGATTGAATGTTTTGTAGTAGTCTTCATAATATGCACCAGTGCAGTCCCACATCATGCTGCTTGTACTAGACTTGAACTAGTATTTTATTTTTTCCTCACATAGAACAAGTATGGTAATACAGACACCCCCTGACTTATGCAGTAGTCATGTTCCACAAGGTCCAGTACAAGTTGGAATTGAGTGTACGTGTGGTGAACTCTATGTATATGCAGGGGAGTGCAGTTTAAATTCGAACTCCAACACATTGGAATCTGATTGGCCACAACAATACAGCCCTACCACCTGTGATATCACCCAGCAGTATTCTTCTGCCACATTCCTGTCATTGCGCTTTCATTTCTGGAAGAAAGAATTCAGCATGCATTTCAAAATGTTATTGTTTTATTTCTTTTTTACTTTCTTTTTAAATTGTTTAAGTCTGAAATTGCATAACTTTAAATTGCATAAGTCAGGGAATGTCTGTACAGCTTGGAGGGTTGAACTAAGCACTGAATGCCGTATTTCATTCCAAGGTGGTCGCAGCCCTTTCACTCAAGTTGTTCATGAGGACGAGTCATAAGTCTGTGTGAATCATCTTGGTCCTACATGGTGTCAAGAGGAAGGTGTTGACAGTTGTCATGTCTAACTAACTAACTAACTAACTAACTAACTAACTAACTAACTCCATGGAGCAGAGGCCTTCTTGAGAAGCTAACAGTGTGTCAGCTAGTCAAGAAATTCGCCGCATTTTATGGAACCCGAAGGTTCATTACCGCATTCACAAGAGCCCGCCACCTATCCCTATCCTGAGCCAGCTCAATCCAGTTCATGTCCTCCCATCCCACTTCCTGAATATCCATCTTATTCCATGTTCCAAAACTCATATCCTTTTTCCGTAGCTGGGGTCGTACCAAAGAATCGGTCCAGGTCCGAGGCTTTGTAGGCTGTTTCGTAACATCATAATTTTTTATGGTGAGGAGTTGTTAGCATCTCGCCCAACCCCCAAGCTGGAGGACCACCCCTTGTCGGCTGTCCGCGACTGCTTATTCAATGTATTCGCAGCTACCCTCCATACCTGGAGGCCGTTCCTCCATCCGCAGCCTGAGGACGCGCCATGCCGTGGTGACAGGGACCCACTTAACATGGGTTGTCATGTCTAAGAAATGAAAAACAAAAATGTGCACTTCCGTGTCCAGCGTGGTATTGGATAAATATTGACCATCCTGTGCCGTAAGTTAGCATATCCCATATGTTTGTTCTAACCCCCAACCTGGAGGACCAGGTTATCCCTTTTTCTCTGGGTGATGACCCAGACAAAAAGGGATACCCTGGTCCTCCAGGTTGGGGGTTGGGCACGAGGATGACAACCTCACCCCATAAAAAATGTCTTGTTGAGAAGCTTTCAAAGTTGGAAACCAGATACAGAACAATTTTGAAAGAGGCTAAGGTCCACCAAGGACTGTAATGCCAGAAGAAGAGGAGGAAGTCCTGTATGATGGTTGGCTTTATTGCATTTTCATGTTCATCATGGAAGTTACCAGTTGTATTATCTGTACTGGAAGGTACACTTACTTACCATTTATCTGTCAAGACTGTAGCTGTAGAGTCCTAGATAGAATATCACTTTGTTTCAGCCACATGTTCTGTGGCAGGGAGTCCTATGGCATTCCCTTTCTGCAGGTCTCACCACCCTGCAGCAGTTGTTTGTCCTTTTTGTCGGATTGTCACATAAGTCAGTCAGTGAAAGGAATTATGTCCATGTCTTTGCACCTTGTGAAGTGTCTGACAGTCACATGAGTTGCTGTCATATCTGCAGTCACACATGTTCTCTCCTTCCATCTGTATCATATATTTATACTCACTCATGTTCAGTAGTGTAGACCTTTATTCCTAACTGTTGGTGCTTGGTTGTGTACTGTCTGAAAGTTATCCTTTCTTTGGACAGTAATGTTACCTCACTGACAGCCAGATATTCAGAAACAGCGTATTTTGAGTGAGAATTGTTCAGCATATAAGTAATATGTCTTGGCTGTCATAGTGTGTCACAATGTGAATTAGTAGTGTAAGCAGCATTATGACTCTTTGAAAAGTGGAGGTACGAAAGAATGTGTAGAAACCTGTCAAATGTCATTGTTTTGCTATAAAACAGTGTAAGGAACTGTTCAGTCACGGTCTAGTAATCTTCTGGGGTGCCCCACATGTCGTGTTCCATGGAATAGTAATCATAGTAAAGAAAGATTTCAGATTCGGTGATACCAGGTACTGGAAAAGGTTAATTGTCTAATGTGTGCAAGTGTTGCTGATAGTACTGATTGGTCTCCTCCACCAGCAGAGTGATAACTACCACAAAATACAACATGAAAACACTGCATGGAGTCAATTCTGTATTTGTGTGGGGTGCCATGATTTGTCTTTTGTTGTTTGTATGACCATCAAAGTGGTGAATATTGGTGTTTGTTGCAACCTGTCAGTTGTCCCCCCCTCCCCATTATATTACACACCTGGGGGGTGCACATGGGATTGTGAGTCTCATCACTGTCAGGACTTCCCGTTTTCTTGTGTTCTTGGACGCCCCTGTCCATCTGATCTGTCTGTTGAGCCCACTTGTTCATCCTTTGGTGGTGTGTAACTAGGTGTTTGGTCACTTCATTGTCTTCCGTGTCAGATATGTCACCATCAGATTCTAGATCAGCTGTAAACTCCAGAGGATCATCTCTGTTTAGTCTGTGTGTCTTGGGATTCAAAGCCATGTGCTATCCTGTCCTGTGAAATGTGTTGGCACATGTAACTAATAACTGCATACCTCAACAGCTGTTACAGACATTTTTTGCAGTTAAGTAAACAGGGTGGTGTGTGAAGGATAAGTTGACAAAGGCAACAGTGTTCTTTTTGTAAATGCATGCTGCAGCATGAAGTTTGTCATGGAATGTAACAACACAGCAACATGTACTAAGAAATGGAAAATGTAGTTGTTGTCAGAAGTTTCTGGCACTCTTCAGACCTGGGTGTAAATAAATTTTCTTATAAGAGTGAAGACACGGGTACCAAAGTAATGGATGTATCTTTAAAAGATGCTGTATGATAAAGACTGATGTGGACTAAATTTTGACATGTTGCTGTAGAAACAAGCAGTCACTTTTAAAAATCACGTTCTCATTTGTGAATTAAATAACCATGCCAAGCAGACAGGGTGATGTTACTTTGGTATTTAAATTCTGCAGCTAAAAGTCATCCTAAAGAGTAACCTCTTAAAACAAATTTAAATGGGGAATAGCATCGCCAAGTGCAAAAGAAGTGTTTGTCAAGTTTTCGAAGTCACAGGTGAGAACTGTGAAATCAGTATGGAGAAAATATTGCCATATGAAATGTGAGAGCTGTTCATCTCCTATTTTGATGACAGGATGCAAAATTTTGTAATCACATATAGTAATGTTTTCAATCAAGTCATTGTTCTGTCCACTTGAGAAATACCAGCAGAAATTTGAGGTTTTGTTATTTCAGTCATTTGGATTCTAGAGCTGTAGCTTGTGTGTTTTATGTGCAGTACTGTTTGTTTCTGTAAGTAATCTGCTGCAGATGTCAGTTATGGAGGTTTAAAAAAGCAAATCTTGATGCTGTTTAAGATATCACTGTGTATTGTGACTAGGCTGTGTGTTGTAAAAGTTCGTGGTACAGGTGCAGAGATGTTACCAATTTGTAAAACTATACTTTATTGTAAGGTGGCCGGTTTGTGACATGAACCTTTGCAGGTTAGCTGAATTGGAAGTAAGGAAGTGTCTGCATATGTCATGATGAACTTTTTTATTAGAATTCTACGTCCTTCTGTATTGTTACAGAGTTCCAGAGGGTAGTGCAATCAGATGAAAGCCGCAGGCAGCGATTCCTTTGTGGTTTGGCTCAGTCTGATAATCCTGCAAGAAAGTTTGAATGGGGCAACTTGATAACATTAAGAGATAACATAGATGATGATGACCTATATGAAGCAGTTCATGAGTTCAGGAAAAGGCATTACTCATCACATCGAATGACACTTGCTGTTCAGGTTGTTTGAAATTTGCATTTATGGGCCATCTGTTGTGTGTTTTGTACTGGGCAAAAAGAGAGAGGGAGAGGAATTGCCAATGTGAAAGTCTATCAGCATACGTTTATAAAATTTTCATTAGTCAGACTATTACATCTGTGCAGAATAAACTTATCATCTTGTTTTGTGTATACTTTGTGTTATATTGATAAGAGCTGTCTGTTCCCAAATCCTTTTCTTCCCCTTCTCTCATGCTCTTTCTCCTCCCTCCTGCCACCTCCTCCCTCTCCCCCCTCTTCCTCAAATGTTTTCACTGCACATGGATTACCTTGCACTCAAGCCTCTTAATCCACCTATCTGCATCTTCCTAGAGCTGTTCATCTATAATTTCGTCCCACATTATAACCCTGTTCTATGTGGCACCTTTCCTAGCCTGTTGTTCCCACCTTGATGGTAGTTCTCTTCTTCAGCTTTCTCTTTTTACTTTTGTATTCAGAACTTACTTTGGGATCCTGTATCTACATGTTATTCTGTTACTTGTTAATTTAGCCATATACAGTTTGCACACCTTTTTTTGCTTTTGTAGTATACATACATTTGCGTTGAACTAACTTGCCATGGTTTATGTTGTTAGATGTTATACGGACTTTTGCTTTCCTCAGGCTCGGATGCCAATGGAAACATTGGAATCAATGGTGGTTGAAGGTTTCTCAAGTGTCCCCCACAATCATCTGCCACCAGATGACTTTCAGAAGTTTGCCAGTTTAGCCTTCAGCACTTCAGAGTTTAAGAAGATGTACTGGGTCAAGCCAGTCAAGGACATTTGTGTGGTTAGTGTGTCTTGCATGAAAGGCTGGTATGTCATAATGAGATATCTAAGTTGTCATGTGGGAAGGTTTAAGAAAGAGCTGTGGCTTCTTATTTCTCTAATCTTTGCACCAGTATCTCATAATAGTATGTGACTTTATCTCTTGGAAGAGGATTGCAGTGCACATTTTTCTATGAACCATGTATTTTCCATAGGTGGTGTTGACTTGGGCCTTACCTTCCATGTTACATATGTACCGATCAAAACCATGTGAATATGTGTCATCACTGGTCGGACATGAGGGGAAGGGATCTCTTCTTGCCTATCTGCGGAAGAAGTAAGTTTAGCAGTAGCGACATAATGGGACTTAGCCTTTATATAACAATATTTAAAAATCTTAATTTTTTTTATTTATGTGTCGGAATTGCACGGAACGATGCTTTTCTCATTCTGTATCAAGCTGTGTGTATAAACATTTTTGGTGAAATTTAATATAGACCTTTTTATTAAGTTTTTGAAATTCCATAATCTGGGCACATAATTTGTGGTAAATTGAACAAAATTGTTGTGTGTTTAATGAATAATAGTTGTTAACATTACATGGATACTTATTTTCATATCACATAACATTGTTCTTCAGTACACCATGTAACAGAACTGAACATATGAGAAATATAAGTACATTAAGGTGGGAGAATGTCAATTACTGTTAACTATGAAGTGGGCTTGTGCTGACATAACACTAAAATACTTTAAAGGAAACTAAATATCTTGGTTTAATACCATGACAGGTATGTAGCTGACTATATTTCAGTTATTGAAACAAAAGGTATTATATTGCATATAACCTCAACCTCCCAACCTTCAGATTGGGATGCCTTCAAATTTGCCAGTGATGAATGAAATTTGCACCTAGTTTGGACATTGGTGTGTGCTACTTCAGTCTGTTGAGAAATTTGCTGTCCACCTTTTTGAGCATTGTAGATGTACCTATACATTCACTTGTAGTCTCAGATTGCTGTATCTAAGTGTATACTTCTGCACAAGAAGCCAATAGGCTCAGAAGTCATGTCACTGCAATTAAAGAACTGATGCAACCTCATCGTATGTAACTGTATGTGGCGCTATTAGCTGAAGGAAATCCATGATTTCAGGCTTCTGCCATAATGCTGATGAGATCTGCACTCTTCTGGGGTATTACGCAGCGTTGAATGGTAATCCTTTGCCGATGTTTCAGGACAACATATCGGTCCCATTGTCACAGGTCAAGAAGTCCAAGACTCTTCTTGGACTTGGACCCTTGAAGATGGGACTGATACATTGTCCCAAAATGTTGGCAAAGGATTACCATTGGATGCTGCGTAATACAGCAGAAGAGCGCAGATCTCAACTGAAGGAAATGCTTGTATGCAAGAATAATATAAGAAACTATTTGTGTCAAAAACAAGAACTATTTTAGGACAAAATACTGTATAAAAGATTAGCAGTTCTCCATTCATTTTTGAGAGACAGAAATTAAGCAGTTTCAGTGATCTTTCTCAAGACAGGAAATGTATTTATTCTGGGAAGTTTTAAGACAGTGACAAAGGCATTTGTACACGATTTACAAAAACACACACAAACGATTCCTGTTAGTGGTGAATATGTGCAGTGTTCACAAACCAGTGCCTAAGATTTAAGGGTTGCTTTCTTGGCTAAACTTTGTCATGTATATAATTGTTAACATATAAGAAATGAATCACACAAAATTTTTATGCATATATATTATTTGTCTCTATACACATTTTCACCTGCCATACTCATTGGTTCTATCAGTTCAGCATAAAATGAAGCGTTGAATATATTGAAATAAACACACCACAAAGAAGTTTCCTGAAAGGAGCATGTATTGCACTATATGTAGAAAGCTAAATTTTACTCTAAACTGATACTTTTATGTTACAATACGTTCTTTTGATAAGTAGGGTATGAGAACTCCATAAAGTATTTGAAAGGGCAGACAGGCATTAATTTGTTACCATCCTTGTTTCCATGTACAGTGTCTGGGCTGTTGACATATATGCTAGCAGTGGAGTGTATGGATGTGAGAACAATTCGATGTACACACTGTTTTCAGTAACTATTTCACTCACTTCTGTTGGAGGGGTACACTTGCATGAGGTATGTATGTACTCTTGACAGTGCCTGGCATTGATGTCAAGAAACATGCTCCTTTGTAGTGTTGTATTAATATAAGAGTGGGGTCTAAAAATAAGAATATTTTGGCATAAAAAATGAATGTCCTATTATCCAGTAAGTTTTTAACAGTGCTGTGACACTCTTTTGAGCACATCTTCTGTGGTGCATTCCTGTTCCTTTCACAGTAAGTATTCCACTGATCCAGAAATTCCCTATTATGTACTTTAAATGCACACAAATGTTTGCCTGGGGACTGTATGTCAGAGCCCTGAAGTTCAGGTGGTTTCTCACATGACCTTTTAGACATGGGCAGTGGTCTACTTATTATCTACAGGTGATGATTGGCCTCTATTCTGCTAGTCATTGCTGGGAACTGTCATTTGTCCTTGAAAAACTAAACCCTTTGTACACTGCATCCCATGGCATGGTCATGTGCCTGCAGGCTTGCCTTATCATGTTGCACAGTCCTGAGAATCTTCCACTCAGTTGTACACAGAACTTTCAAGTTCAGTTGGTCTTCAGACTGTGGCAGCCTGGTGTGCCCAAGTCTGTCATACTGAGCAGACTTACTGAGATAATTAAATAAGAACAGTTGCTCTGGACCATTATTTGGGAACACTGTTGGAACCCCAGATTAGAAGCAAATGCCACAGGCACTGAGAGGTAGTTTCGTATGGTGTATATATCTGACCCCTCTGCCCTGGTAACGTTTATACCGGTTGACAGATTTTGATGCATCTTGATATGACGTAATTCCAGTATGTGGCCATTTGCGATTTCATGCTTTTTGAATATCCAGCCGTCAGTAATGCTGATGTGGTGGCGATGCAAGTTTTAAGGGGATTTGACATTAGCACCACTTGGTAGAGGAATGTGGAATGTTTTGTGGAAAAAATCTGTATGAAAAATATGCAGAGTTTGTTGAGATGTTTTTGTGCCATATAGTACAGCATGCGAACCACATGAATTCTGTAATTGCCTTTTGTTTGATAGTAATGAATGAACCATTAGAGCTAGGCATCTGAAGTTCTGCACTTACATAAATTATAAACATATTTATGTATTTAGTGTCAGACATTTTTCAGTATACTAAGAATTGTAAACATTATTATAGGAAGAGGCTTTGAGGCTGTATCTGACAAATTTAACATACTTGGGACCTGTGTTGTTGGAAATTGTGATCATAAAAGGATCACTAAGTTGTATGATTATTGCTGTATAGTTCTAGCTGATCAAAATCAATGGAAGTGGGGCACAGAATTGTGTGGTTATGAGTTTACTGTGCTCACTAGTTTTACCTTGTAAATTTAAATATTTGTAGAAAAGTACTGTTTGTTCCCAGCTTTTTATTTTTGTCTTTTAAAAGAGGAGGATGAACAAAATGAAAATATAAGGCTGTTTTTGTTATGTAATTGGATTTTTGAGAGGAATGTCATTTATGAAATGTTTGCCAAGTGTCAGGTGGAAGGCTGGAGAGCTGGATTCTTATGGTAGCTCAGTAACCAGGTATTTAATATGAGAATGAAACACAATCATAACATGTTTTATTTCTGATAGGTTTAAATGTTCAAAATGCTTGTGGCAGCAAGCAGTGAGGGCTCAGTTTGTGGCAGTTTTTTGTAAGCTTAAACACAGATCATGCCACTTCTTCACTACTTTTGAAACAAATGCCCCAGAAATTAGTCTAAAAAAGTTTGGTGAGAGACTGTTTCAATGTAGAGTTGATATAATGTCAATTCAGCATCAGTTCCTTGAATGAATTGCTTGTAACTGCACTGATACAGGAAAAAAATATTAAGCTGTTAGTTGCACAAACTTTTGTGATTGTCTTTTAACAAGTTTCAGGACAAGAAAGCAGTACTCCAGAAAATTTGCCGTTAGGTCAGTAATAGAACATTCATTACTTTGTAACTTTGGATTATTTTTCAGTAAAGCTGGAAACAGAGAAGTATGTTCCAGATGTTTTAATGGTTTTTTTTAAATTTAAAGTGAACATGTGAGGAATGTAAAAGCCCAGATTCTTCTAATGCACATGTTGTGTGATACCCAATTTTGTACAGTACTGAATAATGATAGGATAAATTGTTGCACTTTCCTGAGGTAGAAATAATATAAGTAATACAACTTTTGTGTCATATTTTATGGTACTGTTACCATTTTGTGGGGAAATAGACATGCATTTTAAAAGAGTCAGTTTTGTAGGCACATTTTTATGTTTGAATTTAAAGGTAAAATGAAATAATGTACGTGATTCCCAGGCTCAAAGCATGTTTCAGAACTACCACACTTGTTGCACTTCTTGAGTAATTTTAAGCATATTTATGTATGTTGCCTAGATGAAGTAGTGCGATTGACATTCATAGACGTCTTATTTGATGCACATGTCTTATTAGTGAGCTGTGTCAGCTTCTTAGTGTTGTAGAGACTTGTCATCGAATTTTCTTTACTGATATTTGTAAGTGTAAGGCATAAATTAAGAAACATGGGCTCTTCAGTTACGTTAAATTTAATTTTCACTTTATATACAAAGTGTACACAGTTGTATGGCTCCCATAACTGACCATGCAGGTTGACATTCTAGTAGAATTTGGTGTAATATTGGAATGTTTCTTTCTCGTTATATTTAAGGAGCTGTCAAATTTGAAGCTTGTGTATTAGAAAATGATATTTTTGGTTTTATACACAGAGCATGTTTGGTAATGTGTAGGTCTTGAATGCTGTGTTTGGCTACATAAAAATGCTGCAGAAAGTTGGCCCTTCAGAACGTTTCTTCCATGAGTTAAAAACCATTGAAGAAACTAAGTTCCGATTTGCTGAAGAAGTTTCTGCGGTCGAGTACGTTGAAGATCTGGCCGAGAATATGCAGCTTTATCCACCAGAAGATTATATCACAGGGTCTGAACTATTCTTCGAATATGACCCAGAGGTAAGGTTCATTCTACATATACTGTGTGGAAAATGGGGGACAGGACTTAACACGGTATAATGTCTGAATTGTTGTGTACAGAGGTATATGATGTCCAATGAATTAAGAGTTTCTTCCATCTCCAATAAAAAAGGTGAATGTATGTGAATTTACATTCAAGATCATAGCAAGAAGAGAGTATCTGACCCTGAAAGTATAAACAAATGTCCTTGATCTCAGTTATCAGTATTTTTTTCTCACCTAAAAATTTGGTTTTTTGCTGGTAGTGAATGTTCATGCAGGCCATGTTCCCTTTTATAGTGTTATGAATCTCTTGAATACTCAGATTGTAATGAGCTCCATGGAGCAATCCTTCTTGAAAAGTGAATAAATGCTTAGTGCATCCAAATCTGTATACCTTCATTAATTCGTAAGCTTAGTTTGCAATCGTCCATGGAACTGCTGTCAATATTTATGGTCAGATATGTTTTTTGACCTTATCTTTGTTCTACTTAGGATACTGTATCCCGCAAGTGAGGTTTAAATGCTGTACAATAGACGTTAAATGACAGAAAGTAATTGTGCTTTATTGACTGGTTCTTGAAGTTTTCACTGTACAAGTCTGTCCTGAATATTGAGTTATATGTTATTTTGAATGCAGATCCAGTGGCATAGGATGCCAAAATCTTTGAAACATACAAAGGTTGGGTATAGTAAACATATATATAAAAAATAACTTGGGGAATTCTTGAGTGGCTTAACGGTGTTGTAACTTATGTGATGAATATCAAGCAATGTGTTGTGTAACACTGTGAGTGGAACTGAGTGACTTATAAGATAGAATTAAGTATTTTATGATGGTAATTTGTGAGCTTTTTGGTAATTTGTGATGCCTGTTTGTAGGTTATAATATTTATTTTAGTTGTGTGTATCAGAAAAATTGCAGCATGTATGTTTAGATTAACTACTATGGTTTTACCATTTAAACATGGTTAATTTTGATGTCAGTTGATGACCAGTTTATTATGTCACTGTTTTGCATTGCAACCACCCATTTGATGTCCTAATAAAAAAATAAAAGTGGTAGTATTTTTCAGCAGGGGCTACTGCTATAATAAGCCTGTACATATATTTAGTTACTGGGACCCTTTCTGCAGTTGTGCGACTTTTAATATTAACTTGTGATGGAACTTTATTTTCACTTCATAGGCCATTAAGAAGTGTCTGGATGGTTTGAAACCTGATGCTGTTAATATTCTGGTGTCCTCCAAAGATTCTGAAAAGGACTATGATAAAACTGAGCCATGGTTTCAAACAGAATATTGTGTATGTGGTAAGTTCTGTTAACACATCTTGAAACTTATTTGTATTATAACGTCACTTGAAGCAAAGTGACAGAGTTGTAGGAACACTTGATATGACTCAGGAATGTGGAAATTATTTTGATTTTGGTTTTCCTTGTCCCTTGAAGTATGTCCCAGTATAGTACTTGCAAAATTGACTGTGACTATTCAATATTAACTTCCAACTCACAATTTATAGTTATATTATCATTTGCATCTATAATTACTACTGTCACTACACAGGCATGTCACTTCTGTCAACTCCATACAGAATTTTATCCAACATCTTTATGCCGAGGTTAATTCCATATGCTGAGGAAATTACTGGGAATCATCATTGTGGATTTTGATATAACAGACAAGCCACTAATATATGTTCTGCATTTGTCAAATACTTGAGAAAAAATGGGAATACAATGAGGCAGTGCATCAGCTATTTACAAACTTCAAGAAAGCCTATGATTCAATTAGGAGGGAGGTCTTTTATAATGTTCTCATTGAGTTTGCTATCCCCATGAAACTAGTAATGCTAATAAAAATGTGTCTGAATGAAACTTATAGCAGAGTCTGGGTAGGCAGACATTTGTGTGACATGTTTCCTGTTAAGAATGATTTGAAACAAGGGGATGCTTGATTGCCATTGCTTTCCAACTTTGCTTTAGAATATGCCATTAGAAGGGTTCAGGCAAAGCAGGAGGGCTTGAAATTAAATGGTGCACATCTGCTTCTAGTCTATGCTGATGGTATTAATACATTGAGCAGAAGCGTACATGCTATAAAGAAAAACACAAAAGCTTTAGTAGTTGCTATTAAGGGGACTGGTCCAGAAGTAAATGCTGAGAAAACTTAAGTGTACGGTCATGTCTCACAATCAAAATTAAGGACAATATCACAGCATAAAGATAGATAATAAATCCTTTGAAAGGATGCAACATACAGGATTTTGGTGGGGAAGTCTGATCGAAAGAGACCACTTGGAAGGCCTATGTGCAGGTGGGAGGGTAATGTTAAAATGGATCTTAAAGAAGTGGGATATGAGGTGTACTGTTGATACACAATTGTAAAATTAAGTACAGGGTTATTCATAATTACCTGACACATTTCATAAAATTGGTACACTTGAGTGGCAGAAAGGATTATAACATGCAACCTACAGGTGGAACGAGAAACTTTCCAAGGCAAGCCCCCCCCCCAGCATACCTCATAAGTGCTTTGTATGTCAGCCTTTTGTGACATGGCCGACATCAAACCAATAATCCATTTCTGCCCATTACCACTGCAGCATGTCACAATTGTTTTCTGAGATGGCAGCGATGATTCTTCCTTGCTGCTCAGGCAGGGGCTGTGAGAGAAGCGTTAGAAAGACAGAGTCATTAACATATCCACACAAGAAAAAGTCACATGGCATTAGGTTAGGTGATCTTGGTAGCCAGCGAAGCAGCGCCTGGTCTCGTGCATCTGATCATAAGTGGGGGCAACTGCCATTTTCACTCAACCTGCTCCCCTGGTGGCCACTGACAAAACTAGTAAATGACTAATTATTATCATCACATATATTATGATACTCACTATCATATGTTAAAAACTTGTATGGTAAAACTAGTGTTGATATGTTACAATTAATGTCATATAAAATTGTTGGGTGTGAATATCGGTTAAAATCTACTAAAATCTGTTTCCAGGGGGAAGAACCTGTAATATATATACATCATTTCATCAGAATGATAATTCAGATTGTTTGGAAAGTTATTTGCAATAAAATATTCATAATATATTTTCGTAATGAAGTTTCTCTTTCAGTACGTGGCTTGCATTTTGAAGTCTTCCCACCATTCAAGGGTACCAATTTTGTGCATTGTGTCCAGGAATTATGATTAACCTTGTACTTTCACATGAGCATCATCATCATCATCATCATCATCTTTATGTTTCTGTGTCATCATGAAAGAAACATGAAAGAAGTAAAACCATTTTTTAGATGTCCCATCCCATTGTGCTCAATACAATACCAATATTAACCTTTCTCAGTAAAACACAACTCTTCCCTTTATTAATGTTATCTCACAAAGCTATATGTTTCGGCCTGCGAAGGCCATCATCAGGCATACATACAAAACTTATAAAAGAAAGGTGCTAAATTTTGTATGTATGCCTGATGATGGCCTTCGCGGGCCAAAACATGTAGCTCTGTGAGATAACATTAATAAAGGGAAGAGTTGTGTTTTACTGAGAAAGGTTAATATTGGTAAAGTAAAACCATTGTGAGTCTTCTTTCTAAATTCAGCATTTCATTTTGTCTGTTACAGATATTCCAAATGATTGGCTTGAATCGTGGTTCAGTATAGAGCCTGATCAAAGTTTTGGCTTGCCTGAACCTAACATTTTCCTAACATCAGACTTCAGTCTTTTACCATTCCCTGATCAACAAGATGATGACAATAAGAAGTATCCAATTAAGGTGCAAGATGATAAATTATCTGAAGTTTGGTATCACCGTGATTTCAAGTTTAAGCTACCACAGGCTTTTCTTTATTTCTACTTGATATCACCTCTTCCACTCACCTCACCACAAAAGTAAGATTTTTGTTATACTTGTGACAGTTATTTTTATTGTATCAAAAAGAAAGTATTACAAAGTGCTGTACACAGTGCAAAGTAAGTTTAGTGGTATTCTAGAATTTAAATGTCCCTTTTGCCATCGGTTAAATATATACTTTTATGTTATCTGAACTATTAAACGGAGATTAATATATAAAGTTTTATTGTATAGTTCAGGTGAGGCATGCTCAACTGTTAGCACTGTAGAATAGAATAGAACAGAATATAATGGGTTCGAGCCGTTAAAGGCCCAATGTGTGTAGGCCTTTTTTAGCACTGTAGAGCACTTAATCATTCTGCCTGTGCCAGACTGTGGCTGGCATAGTTTGTGCAGTCAGAGTGAGCACAATATTAAGGCAGTTGTCAGTTCTTCCATTGTGTCCACCTCTTAGCCCCTCCTGCAAATTCAACCATACAGATTGTCCCTGATTGCAGTCATGAGTAAGTGTTTGTGCCTGTATTTTGTGAGTTACGCCTGTCTGATTGAGGGTATATAGTAGTGGATACAGTATAACTCCCATTTAAGATTTGTCTGGGTGATGAGCTATTTTATGGTACATTGAGAAAAATCTTAAATGGGGCTTGTCAAAATCAAGCAGAGAATTACTGCTGTGATAACAAACACATTGTATTCACTCTAAATTTCAAACATAATGATGTTTTAATTGAAGTCATATTCATGTTTCACATACATAAACTAAAGTTGGATTTTACTGCACAAGGCGTTTTGTGCACCCATTCTTCTGTCAGCACCATGTGTGCTGACCAGTCTTGTAGCTTGCAGCCATGATCCTTGATCATTGAGTGTGAGTTAAATGTTCTTACGTGTAAGTGGCTTCAACTTTAACTTTGGAAACATTTTGTTGCTGTTTATGCAGAGTGACATCTGAACTTAGCAATGACAGGTTTGTTCCTGCAAAAAATGGACATGAATAATAGTAATTTCTGCAGAATAGCAAAGAACTACATGTACTCCACTGAAGGACATTTTTCTACTTTGTTTCTGTGAAGGAGAATATCAGCCCCATTTATGTACCATCCATACTTGTTGACTTAATGACTATGTTCAGGTTTATTATGAACACCTTTGTCACTTGTGTTGGGTTAATATGTATTTGAAACGTTCATGATTTTGATCTGTTGTGGTTTGGACACTACACTGTTTGGTAACGTGTATGTGCTGAATGTGAGTAGCATAAACAAGTACCTGTTAGTTCATGAACAAGAAAAAATATTTAACTACTATTTAACTATTGGACGTTAGTGTCTCTCTTTTTTGTTTTGTTTTTAATTGCCGTATGTTTTGTCTTTTTGTAGTGCTGCAATGTTAAATTTGTATGTGGAAATTCTGAAGCAGCTTTTGGTTGAGGAACTCTACCCAGCTGACATTGCAGACCTTTCTTATTCCATAGAGCCCCGAGAAAAGGGAATTGTGCTGAAGTTCAGTGGGTACAATCAAAAGTTGCATGTAAGTTTAACAAGACATTCGCCAGATTCTGGCTCACCACTAACCCCATCCTGAGCCACATGAATCCATTCCACATCCTTACACCCTATTTTAGTTCAGATGCATTTTAATATTATCCTCACATCTATGTGTAGGTATGTGAAATGGTCTCATCTTCTCATGATTTATAACTAAAATTTTCTGTTTATGCATCATTGCTGCCATACGTGCTATATACCCTGCCAATCTCATCGTCCTTGATATGATCACCCATGTCATATAGCAAATTATGATCTTTGACCAACTGTAAAATGAAAACTATATCCCATACCTTTATGCTGTACAGGGGTATATCCAGAAGTTCCCTGACTGAGTCAGTAACAAAATAAATGCTTACCTTTATTACTGTTCATTTTTATGTCCTTCGGAGTATTCCCCTTTTGAGTTTATGCAACAGTTTGAGCAGTTCTGCCACTGCTGGAAGCACCACTGGAACTGACTTTGAAATTGTGTGTAGGATGTTCGGGGCTTGTTGTGAATTTGCCACTGATAAGACAGCAGTTTGGTGTCTGAGTCATAACAGTAAGCCCAAGTTTTGTCTCCTGTTATGACCCTCAAGAAAAAGTTTTAATTCCTTCTGACTTCAGCGTCTCCTGGTATGTGAGCACACACCATTAAGGCACTAACTTTGCAGTGATGTACCACATGTTAAAGTCCTCCCTCAGAATTTACTGACATGTTCCATATGAGAGGTCTAACCTGCCAGTAGTGTCTGAAAGGGTACATCATTAGTCGTCATTGAAGATTTTGTGAACTTTCTCATTGTTTCGATCTCTGCAACCTGTGGAGGGACAACCTGAATGCTGTTCATCTTCAACGAAATTTCTCCCACATTTCAATTAAAAACAGCACTCAGGTTATTGTTGTCCCCATAGAAGTCTCCATGAACACTGTTTTGAGCATTTCATACTTTTTTGATGCAGATTTTACGAGTTTGGAGCAAAAGTTAATGGAAGTGTGTTTTTCTTTCTGATCATCTATTATAAAGCCGAGGATCACACTAAACAAGCACAGCAGGAAACATCCATTGAAGAGTAAAAGAGAGGGTTATGGCTGCAAAACATACTAGACTCTCTCAGAAGGTACCAATACTATGGCACCTAGTGGCAGAAAGATGTGCAACATGCAGCTCTTGGGAACTTCTGGATACACTTTCATATTTCAGTATCATAAGATTAGAAATCCCTGCTTGAACAGACACCAAATTTTAAGTTCAAGACCAAGGAAGTTGGGTGAGGGCAATGCTTCTTGATTGAGACATTGACTATCCTGGCTGAGGTGTCAGTGATTTTACTCGGTCCTTCCAGGAGAAGACCACTATATTATGTGACATTAGACCACATCCACTTGCACATCATTTCAGATACATTGTTCACTAACTTGCAGTTTGACAGTACATAGTCTGGAGTTACTGGAAGTATCATTAAATAAAGCACAAACAATGAACAAATACCTTTTAAGTCTGAAAGTACATTTCTAGAGAAAAATGTGTATGGAAGAAACTTGTGACTCCTGTGTTAAATTTAAAGTGTCTGTATTGCAAGTATGTTTTGCAAATTTGTTCAGTTTGTTCCTTTGTATTAATGTCACATAAAATTACTTTCGATTTGGAAATCTGAACCACTGAAGGAATGGTGATATTAAAATGGATGGTAGAGAAATAGGTTCTTGGAATAGTAACTTCACTGAACACACCAAAGAAGGGGCCACTTTTTGAGGTTTTATGTGGTGAACCTTGAGGTTTCATAACAACAAGAAATTCCTTGTATAATACACTAGCTGTGAGATTTCAGGTTTTCACAGCAGTGTAATCGAGGATTCTGGTCTTCTGGGATGTGACAGAACATCACATCCCAGAAGACCAGAACTCTGAATTCTCTACCTCTTGGCTGCTCAGTAAAATGCTGTGTATCAGGGAGTTAGTTAAAATTGCTAGTTATATATATAACCATATTATCTGAACTTGACTGATGTCATGTTTTTCTAGTTGCTATTGGAAGCTGTAGTTAATCGGATAGCAGAATTTGAGAGCAACGTGACACCAGATCTCTTTGAAGCACTGAAGGAGCTGCAGAGTAGACGTTTTTATAATAAATGCCTGAAGCCTGAAAAATTTTGCCAGTAAGTACATGTAAATTAGTAATTACTAATACTGCTATGAGGTGAATCAATATGGATTTTAAGAGTGGCTTTTCATCTGTGCACTTAAATTCTTAGACAGTTGTGCAGCATTTGAGATTTCACTGATGTGTAGTTGGACTTTTTCCATCCATGTCAATGTATGCAGTTGGCATTACATAAGCATACACACATTAACCTTTTAAAGCCTAGCAGTAACTTTACATACGACCGGGTTTAACAATAAAAAATTCTATGTGGGGCCCACATTGCGTTTATGTGTTTCGTATGGATCTCAGAACAAACAGCGCCTTTTGCTTTATAAAACATTAAGAGATTGGTTTTTATAACCGAAGTGGAGAGTGTCCACAGCGCGGTACACACGGAGTCCTTATATAAAACAGATATGCTTCATCTTTAAAGGGTTAATGCATAGACTAATCCTGACCTTGGGTGTGCCACTGTGACTACAAGTTTAGAATATAATTATTTAGTTGCCATAGTGCCAAATGCTGCCAGAACTTGCACATCCTGGATGACATCCATTTACTATTACATTGTGTTTCTCTGTGGTGTTCAACAATTTCAACACCACTGCACATCTAGTGTTTACCAAGTTTTACATTGTTGAATGTTGTGAAGTGGATTTTACTGCGAGTGCATAACAGGGCAAACTGTTTTATAACGGTGGTGTTTCAGCTTACAAGGTGAACTTTTCCTGATGATGGTGGTGACTGTCACTGAAACGTGTCAAAATGTAAAGTGATTTTGTAATAACTTTTAAAACCGCTAAATGTATGGTGCATGTTTTTGGAAACTTCTAGACAATAGGGTAACTATGTGGTTTGGGTAGACCTCTTTGGGTTACAGTCTGCTCAAAAATATGGTAACTTCAACTGAAGTTCCTTCATTTTTGATGGTTAATCACCACAGGAAGTTAAAGACACATTGGGTATGTTAGCATTGCTCTTACTTTGTATGTCTGCACAGCTGCGATAGGGGTATTGTGGGTGGGAGGAATTGGAAAGTACAACATTGAAGTGGCCTGTGGCATGAAGTTTATAAAAAGTTAGTGAAGATCAGTTTGTTCAAGTGCTAGTAGGGAGATAAACTTACACACACACATGTGCACATGTATGCAAGCATGCACATGATTCTAATATTGTTAGTTTAGTTGAAAACAGAATGCCTTAGTTTTTAAAGGTGCATTTTTTCTGTTTTTGTCTTCACTGACCTGTGTTGCTGTTAAGATTGTTTATTATGTTCACGTTCAGTTCCAAAATACACTATGTAAAGAATTTTCAGTGCAGAAGTAGCTGTCATTGTGAGAGCTGGATGAAAGGATACATAGTTGTGATGAACTGAATTATATGCCATCAACTCAGAAATCCTGAAAATAAATTGAGTGAAACTGTAGGTGTGCACACCATAAAGACATGTGGGAGACTTCTCCCTGCACTCTTTAACCTCAGTGTCAGATGGAAGTGAGTGATCAGCGTCACATCGCAACTGCTTTACCCTCAAGGAACGAGTCTCCAGTATCCATTGAATAGGAAATTGGGTGGGCCCCATAGCTGTTCTGGATGCTTTGAAGAAGAGAAAAATCTCCTACCGTTGTCTTGTATTAAATGTGATGAGTAGGGAGGGTGTGAAGTGACAGTCATTTTGTCTTTAGCCAGAAATTCATGCACAGACAAAGAGTGGGCATATGTGTGGCATGAATTTGGTGGCAATCCAATGCATGTTCAGATTTTCTTTAAAAATGCCCTGAACCTACTCAAATGAAATTCCCAACATGTTACCGACTTCACAGGTAGTGATTCTTCTATTTTCAAGGGGAATTTCCTTCAGATGATGTACATTTTCATTGTTTTGCTTGTCTGTGGGCATCTTCAACATAGGTCACACAACTTCTGGATGTGAAAAACCACCCAAAAACTTCTGTTCCTCCCATTTTCTGCTTTCCAAAAGCCACTCTCAACATTTTGAAAGTTTCAGTAGCCTTTTTCCCACTTCAAAGTAAAATATGATGGGACACATTGTTTTTTCAAGCGTGCGCTTGTCTAGGTACACCAAAATCACCATGTGGATACAGCCTTATTCCACGCAGGAAATGACTGTGAAGCCACTACTGTAGCCACTGCTAGCAGTAGAAGTTAGTGCTGGCAGCAGTAGTGTCATCTTGCAGTCAGTTTGGTAACTGTTTTATTGTACTATTCTGGCTTCTGAATTTCTGAGGGATGGAAAGAAAATAATTTTTGATAGTAATTAAACATTTAAGCATATTAGAAAATTCTGATGTAGCTGTGGACAAGTGGTTCATTAAATTTTTCATTTATACAGCCAACTAAATGCACTTATGATCTACACAATACTGCAGTCTTTCATTACTCCCACATGATTCAGCACATAAGTTTACCATCATCAGAGAGTTCACACCAACTTAAAACTTGCTAAAATGTAATAGATTACAGCAGTAATACTCCTTATATGAAGCATTCATCAGCTTGATTGAAAGTCCCAGGTGGGTGGTACACATCAACATGTTATAAGTATGATATACTATATCAGTATCATGTATACATCTTCTTGGTTTTTTGCAGTTAAATTAAAAATATAAGAGCCTGAAATATGGTTAAAATCTGTTGGTATGTTGTTGCAGCATTTGTCTGTGTATACAAACATGTATTGTTGTTTTCAATCTATTATTGATCATGTCTCTGCATTACTTGTTGTGTGGTCTGTTTAGGAATTGACTGTTTAGAGTAAACCAGCGTGGTACCGTGATTAACCAATGAAAGCCAGTGCCAGTGACACTGACTTTCATTGCTGACATGTCCACTGTGGTTGCCCCCATTGTATGTAGTATACATGGCCTTTTGAAACTCAGGCAGGCATATAAATTTTGCTGTTTATGAACAACTTAACAGATGTAAAAAACCCGTACTCCTGTATGTACTGTACTCATAATTCGGTGTTTCTCAACATATGGGTCGTGACCCAATTTTGGGTGGCAAAGCTATTCTGAGCGGGTAACAAAACTGTTTCATTAATCTACTTATTACTAACTCACTACTTTGATAAGATTATTGAATGCAGTATTATTTTGTACATGTAATCACATGTAGTGACACTGTTGCAGCATCGCCTTGAGTGGCTTATTGTGAAAAAGGACACAGATCACTGGCTACCAGAGTTGCCAGCACCTCATTGAAAAATTATTGGATCAGCTGAACAAAATTGTCATTCTTTCATTGAAGTTATTGTACATTTGGCAAAATTTTGTCAGTTTGGGGAACATCTTGCAAAACATGGGAAAATTCAGTTTTACAAGATTGTGAAGACTAACTGTGGATATAAGAGCTGTAGGAAGAGTCACTGTACTAAGCTCAGGCTCATGCAGATGTATGAGTATTCAAATGCATATACATTTGTGTTCATTTCATTAAACCATTAAGATGTCACATTTGTTACACCAATTCATCTTTTTTATTTCACGCCTATCTTTATTTCTGACTCCTGAGATTGCGAAACAAAGCTATTGGCCTAATCTGGGTCGCGGCTCAAGGAAGTTGAGAAACACTGTCATAATTTTTTCATTTGACAGGGAGTTGCAGTTTTCGTTGCTTATGCAAGTTCACTGGAATACAGTTGACAAGCATGCGGCCACATCCAAGATCACGTTGACAGCAATGAAGTCTTTTGCAAGATGTTTTGTGGAACATTTGTACATACAGAGTCTTGTCCAAGGCAATGTTAGCAAACAGCAGGCAGTTGATGCCTGCAATAAAATTATACATATTCTCAAATGTGCCCCTCTTCTGCCCAACACACTTCCACAGGTGGGTACATACAGTAGTAAAGTCTGACTAATTTTTGGGCAGTAAAGTGGGTGACTTTTGCTTGATTCTAGTTGATGGATCTGCTGTGGTGAAAATTATAATTTGCCTGTGTTACATTCACAGCTTCGAGTGTCACAAATCCCACTTGGTGAACGCTGTTGTCGTGTGAAGTCTTTCAACTCAGAAGATCCCAATAGCTCTATAACTAATTATTATCAGTCTCGGCCCATTGATATCAAGAGTTTGTGTATTGTTGATCTTCTCATGGTAAGTTTATTAAGCTGTAGATGGTTACTTTAATTATGAAATTCAAAAACGTATTTATTCTGGAGCAGGCATGTTATATGTATGAGAAGTCGAATCTGTTGCTAATGATTATCCATTGATAAATTTTAGGCACATTTATATAGTTGCAAAATGCACCCATTAGCTTTGTCATGTCCATCCTTCCATCCACGTATATCAGCACGGCTCCGACTGGACAGATTTCCATGAAATTTTATATTGAGGTCTTTTATTAAAATCTGTCAAGCAAATCCAGATTTGGTTGTAATTGGATAAAAATATCAGGCACTTTACATGAAGACCTGAGTATGTTGTATTGTTGACAGTGAAGTGTAGCTCAACAGCACATGGAGAGTGCGTTGCTGCATTTTCATTGCAGCAGTGCGTACACAAACATGCCACAATGTTATATTATACATTTATTGATGATCTTGTTCATGTATTCTTTCTGCTTTACTGATGTGCATAATAGTTATTGGTGGGCCATTGCCGAGAGAAATTCTACAGTAATGACTTCTGTGCCCTTTGCAGACAGATGTTAAAAGAATGTGGGAATCTGACAAAGATACATATATGTTGGCATATGATAATGTAAACTGGCAGAGAATTTGGGGGGTGTTGTCGAGGGTAAACAGTTGAATGTAAAATTTTTCCTGCAAGTTAAAATCAAACTTTATCAGTTGTTAAACGTTATTTCAAATTTTTCTGTATGCAGAATATTTATTGAAATGAAGGGAACATAATTAGGCACTCTGCAGTGTAATACATGAAGTGAATTAGCTTTCTGACAGTGCATTTGTAAGGATACACAAAATGTAGTGTCATTTATATCTCAAGTTTCCTTTTTTAAATATTTTTCTGCATTGTGAATAATTAATAAACCACAAGAACAAAGAATTTCTGAATATGCAGTGTGATATATGTGATACAATTAGCTTTGCAACAAAGGGTAACATACACACTGGTCTGTTTCCAACTTCTGCACAAAGCTTAGTTTTTGGCTCCTACATGTTTTGGTCACAGATTCTAGCCATTATTAGGGAGCTGTAATATTATAAAGACATAAGCAGCATATCACATAGCTTGTCAGTAAGTGGTAAGCATATATACACTAGCACCATACAGCACTTAATTAATGTACAGTATTGTTAAAATTATTGAGATTAAAATATAAGTGTCATATTAAAGTTAAGACAGCTGTCTCCAAACATTTTATAGTATCGGATATCTCCTGTTTTAGTAGAGTGGAGGTCCAAGGTTTTGATACACATTGTTTACTCCGTGAATGATTGTGCTGAGTGTGTATAAGACAACTGCATGGAATATGTACAACATTAAATGCATAACATGTTTATAACTATAAATAGTGAACATCGTGGCCATTGGACTGTGAAAAATCGCAAAGAAGGCATTTGGAAGAAATGTGTCCTGCCCTGGAGTACACGTATCCATTCTAGCTCACGTGCAGTACGAGTCGGATGCGGTTACCAGTTTTATAATGCAAATATCATACTGCGTGTGACATGTATCTGTCACTGATGGTGTTGTTGAAACTAAAAATAATTCTTACTGAAAAACAGCACAAACTTTGTGAAATTATGAATGACTTATTGCAACTAAACTGCTATTGTGCTTTTATTGTGCTAAGACATTGTGAAGTTTCGTATGTGGTTCATAAACACTTCAGTGGAAGTTACTTCTTCCATCTTTGGTGTTTCCAGATGCTATGTTGTTTCATAAACCTTAAAGACCACAATGTGAACTGTGATGTGGTCATACATTTTTACAAAATTCCAACATTCCTGATACAGAGATACAAGTTCCTGAAAGTACATGTAGGTATTAAAAATAATGATTTAACAAATATAAAATTTGGGTATGTTTTAATAGTTATGTATTTTATTTTGTGCTGTATTCTAAGGGTTGCATTTTTTTGAAGTCATAATTACACTTGTTCAAGATGCTGATGGGAGAACCAGTGTTTGATGTTCTTCGCACAAAGGAGCAGCTGGGCTACCAGGTGTATTCCATTCTAAGAGATACATTTGGTGTTCTCGGTTTCTCTGTCACTGTGACCTGCCGGGCTGGAAAGCACAGGTATATTGACTGGTATTGAAATAGTATGCATACGTGTGTTATTTCAGTTGCTGTGTATGTGTACATTGCTGCAGTATACTGTGCATGAGGTCTGTCCGGAAGGTATCCAGCCATTTAATATTAAAAAAAAGTAGCCTACCTAGGACAATGGTGCCTTAGTTCCCTTCAAAATACTCCGCTTGGGACCTCACACACTTATCCCATTGTCCCTTCCACTTTTCAAAACAGTCTGCAAAGTCCTCTCTGGGGATCGCTATCAGCTGCCTTGTCGCCTTCTCCTTGATCTCATCCACGGTCTGAAATCTCCTCCCTTTCAACGGCAATTTTAGCTTTGGGAGAAGCCAGAAGCTGCAGGGAGCCAAATCTGGGCTGTAGGAGGGCTGACAGATCTGAGTGATGCGATGTTTTGCCAAAAAACCGTGCACGAGACGGGAAGAATGGGCAGGCGCATTGTCATGGTGAAGGTGCCAGTCACCACTTGCCCACAGCTGTGGCAAGAAATTTTCAGGTGATTGCTAGTCCTAGGTGATCGGTGGACATGGTCTTGACATAGGCATTCATCTTTTTCTGCATAAAGAGCACCCGAAAATGAACAACAAAGACCATGGAACTGGACACACACTGTCAATAGGTTGCACTGATTCAGTAAAGTGCTCTGTAATTGAGTGCTGACTATGGTATATTTGACCATCAAGGAATGAGTAATGTTTGTAAAGTATTCTAAACACATTATGTGGGAAATTTTTATATAAAAACCCAAAGAAAATGAACTTCTAAGCAGGAAAAGTTTTTACTCAAGAATTTTTATGCAGGAAAATTTAATGTTATTCTTGTAGGACTTTTGTTGGGACTGAAGAAATCTAACTTCTTATGTCAGGAAACTTCGTACACAGGACTTCCTTATCCAGGAAATACTGTCTGTGAAAGGTGCCTGTTTTTATACGTAGACGTAATGAGGAAGTGGCATCGTTAATATAATTATTTGTATATTTGGTGGGCATCCTAAAAATGTCATTCACATTAAGCTTTAGAGTCTTTGTGCATTGTGGGTGTGAATTGAAGGAAGCCTCAAAATGGTCATTACGTTACTGATTACACTCTGAATTTTGTACTACATATGAATGGCAAAAACCTGCTAATCATTTGATTGATAAGTTATGTGAAGTAAATTAAAACAAGTTTTTATTCCTTTACAAATGACTTTTCATGCATATGTTTCGGAACTTGTCATACTTTTATTTCTATTATGATATTTTGTCTTTTAAATCTCTTGAACACATAGATGCTGGGGTTGGGTATTATAAATTTCAAACTCAAGCATCTTCATATAGAAGAGTTTGTCTTCCAGGTCAGCAATGAAATGGAATGTTGAGGGTCAGTACGTAATGGCCCAAAGGTGTCTGAATGTTCCTGAAGGACACCAAAGTGGATAAAGTGCAATATTTTTACACCACTCCCATGTAGAAGATCTCTGTTTGGCCACCCAGCTCTTATATATTAAAATAAAATACATGTGGCAGAATGGCATGAGCACTTAAATGATTACATTGTGAATTGAAGTTTAGAATGTAATTTCACCTTCTGTTCTCCCATTGTCCAGTGGTAGAAAATTTGAGAATAATTAGTGCAAATAGTGACCTATTCTTCTGTTCACATCAGTCACTTTTAATGTAAGCATTTAATTCAGTTCTTTGTGGCACTTATTGGCATTTATGTCCTTTGTTACAAGTGCGGAGCACGTTGATACCCGTATTGAAGCATTCCTTAAAAAATTTTCAAATATGCTGGAGAATATGGAAAAGAAGGAGCTTGAGGAAGTGCGCAGTTCTCTTATCAGACTGAAACAGCTGTCAGATGTCCACCTAAAGGAAGAAGTATCCCGAAACTGGGGTGAAATAACATCTGGTGCCTATCTGTTTGACAGATTGGAGAGACAGGCAAGTTATTTAGGGGTAGAACTGAAAACTGTGCAAATCGAATATCAATTTAATAGCTGCCACTTGTGAGCATGTTTACATCCCTGCATAGCAGTTACTAAAATGGCTTGGTCCATCTGTGCGCATGAAATGACTGGAGAACCAGTGACTAGATTCCTATGTAATTTCATGTCAAGAACTTTTATTGCATGTGTTTCTGTTAGGGATCCTTGATCCCAATTTTCCCAGGACAGTCCCATTTTTGTGAGTTTTAAAAACCTCAGTCATGCTGTCCCACAAAATCCAGTTCAGGACGCCAGATGTCCCAGGTTTGCTGAAAGACTGAAAACTTTTAGAGAAAATCCCTTCCGCAAGTAAATTTAAATACTCTGCCGGAATTGGCAGTGGTGGAAGAGAAAAGAACATCTGCAGGGCTAGGACAGCCATTAAACAACCACTTACAAGAAGGAGTAGGAGAGGCAGGGGAAGACGTGTAGTTTAGTGATTAAAGAATCTTGACTGAGACCATGGAGAAATGGATATGTAGAGAAGGATCGGTAAGTGACTTGAGTGTCTGAGTTTGAGTATCATCATCATCATCATAATAATCATCATCAAATTTTTTAATCTGTAATAATTTGTGTGTAGTATTGTAATATTGAATGTATTACCCTGCTTTCTTCATTGTGTGTTGAGTGAAAAATTTTGTATTCAACCCCACACCCACGAAGATTTTAGTAGGTGTCCTTGTTTTTTGGTTTTTAAAAAATGGAATCTGCAGTTTCTGTGCATATCTCAAGCATAATCTTAAATACTGTTCGGAGCAGGTTATGTTTTGGACACAAGTTGTAGCATTGACATAATTAAAAAGGAATTGTTAACACTATGAATACACTATTTTCTGACTTTAGTGTCTGGTAACATCTTCCAAACATGTGCAAGGATTACCTAGCAGTCAGTGCTGATTTCTGAAAATAGGCGAAGATTTACAAGCTCTCTTATTCTCAGTGCATGCGATTTAGAAACCCTTGTACTGAATGCATCTGTTAAACACACACCTCTTACAGTCAAGTTATTTCTTATGTCAGAAGTCTCATATATCAAAAAATGTATGTTATTTGGGAATACGAAGAAGCATACAGGATGAGCAAACTGTGACAGAACTATTTATATACAAGGTTTGGTAGTAAAGTTCCCACAGTGAATACACTTCTGTCACTTTTTTGTAAATGTAAATGAAAATTTTGAATTTCAAAATTCACATTTAAGATACTGTGTAAGTTTAAATTTTGGGTAATAGATATCCACAGTGCAAATATTCTGTCTTTTATTCCAATTTCTTCCACACTTTTGTTCCATCCTAACTTAACTGTTCTTACTTTTAAAGGTGATATGCTTGAAAGACATTGCGATGCCAGAGATAAAGAAGTGGTACGACGACCATGTGTTGTGTGGCAATAAAAGTAACTTGCGGAAACTGTCAGTTCAGGTAAGTAACCATAGACATGTGTCAACTTAATATTACGTGCACAAATTTTGCAAGCCCCTGCAGGATGCACTAGTGCCTGATGTTTTATCAGTGTGCAGTTTTATGTTTGCTGTTTGTGTCTGATGTTCCCAGGCTGAACAACTGATACAGTGTTTCAGAAATGCATGTTGTCCAACAGCTTAGCATTTATTAGGTAACCCATGTTAATGTCATTAACACCAAATGTTGTGGTTGGCTGGGTGGCATGTCTGCTTTATATTCAAGAGGTTCTGGGTTTATGTCTTCGCCCAGTGACTGGATAGGCTGACTAAGAGGTTCTTAGTGCTTCCCTCACCCTATTCAGGCAAATGCCAGAATAGGAACTGTAATCAGGCCATAACTGCATCCTTCCACGTTCCATACTATTCATTATTTACTGATCATTCCATCACTTGACACCATGTAATCAGAGATGTTAATAGTGTGATTAAATAAACCATAAGGAAATGTCATTATAAATGGTAACCAATACCATTAAAAAAATACTGTGAAGTAATATTCAGTTTTTAACTCCATATGGCAATTATAATGAAATTTGTGCTTAAAGAAATTACATAAAACATTCAGCTGAGGGACATGCCCCTGTACAAGGACATGCATGAACATACTTCAGATAGTATTTTTTAAGTTGTGTGTGTGTGTGTGTGTGTGTGTGTGTGTGTGCATGCGTGCGTGGGGGGCGCGCCCGCGAGAGAGAGAGAGAGAGCCCTGTAGGTCTGCGCGTAAGGCCTTCCAAGAACAACTTAGGTACAAAACCATCTGCATCCAGTACATATTTCTGTAAGTGGTGTGCTCTTACCTCATTTTGACAAGGTCAGAGCTGTGTGTATGCTTCGCAATTGATAGAAGTCACTCACAAACATGTGCTGTGTATGATTAACAGGTTGTTGGTTCTGCTGACACAAGTATGGCACCACAGCCAGAAAAGCAGGCTCTGCCCCCACAGAGTAGAGTTCGCAGACACAGCAAGACTCATGAGCCATCACTGCTAAATGAGATACACAAATGTAAGTTTTGAAAGAGGTGAAGATGTTGGGAAGTAGACTGACATGTAAGAGAGCTGATAAATACTGTATTTATGAAGGTGACATAAGATGGTTAAGGTGTCCCTTGTCTTAATTCAGCATGGTGCCATGAAGATGTATGGGGGACATAATGATATAGCTGCATGCATTCATATCCCTGCATGGGATACAGGTGAGTGGTTGCGCTACATACACTGGCTGCTTTTCTTTCAGGGTAGAAGACCAGGTATCCATTGGATAGGTGTTTTGTGCATATGAAAAATAAAATGTACATCAACCAGACAGACTTGATAATGAACATGTTGTAGTTTTGTGGATGCTTAGATTCTTACAATACTGGGATTACTAAAATGGAATGTCATAAATGCAGAATGTACAATGCTAACCATATCTCAATACCCTGACATGTATAGTACATACAGTAAAACTCGTTTAAGAAGTCACCGGTTAAGAAAATTTCCCGCCTAAGAAGTCAGGATAATAAAAGCACCAAAATTCTCCCATTTGATTAACATTACATTTTGCCCTTTTAATACATCCCTGCATAAGAAAATTTCTCGCGTAAGAAGTAACAAATTTGATGATGAAACAATTTTTTTACCCATTTAATACCTTTTCTGTTTCAAAATCTTAAAGAATTTCCCCAAGTTCCCATTCGTTCCATTTCCAAAACACAGCATTCAAATGGCATGGTCAGTTCATAGAGGTTACTCTCCAAGTTCATTTCCCCCACGTTTCATACAGTGGAATGGCGCAACCTTACGGCCTATGCGGGGGTGTCGTATTTCTTCCACGATGCACAGGCTGTAGTCAGTCCCCACTACTTGGTCTCTCACAACAACCGAAAAATTATATTGGGCGGCCGGAAGCTGATCCTAGCTGTTCCATGACCTGCGTAAACCTGCGTTTTGCAATGGCTGGCATGTAGCAGCTCACTTGCTGCTTCAGCTGCCCAGGACTTGGAGGAAATGAAGGCAGCCAATAACATTTGAAGAAGTTCAGGCACGCGCTAGTTAAAGCAACACAATGTTCCATGTTGTTGAGGGCAGCGGTTTGACGCAAGATAAGTGAGTGGTTGATTGTGACAGCATGTTTACACGTAATTTATCAGCAGTAATAAAAAATGTATCTTGGTGTAGCCTGATTGTGAAACATTTGTGGTGACTGTATGCAGATAAGTTACATCAGCAGTTCCAGAAAAATAAATTCAAGACACTGCAGAGTTAGTGAAAGTAACTGAACTATTGACCATCCCTTATGGTCTACCTAAAAGTGAACCTGTGGAATCTGAAGATGTACACTGCTACTGTTTTTGAAAAAAAGAGCAACAACCCATGCTTGAAAAAATATTTCAAGGAAAAGTAAACATCTGGAATGAAATGTGAACTTGTGAGTGAAAAGTTAGTAACAATATAGGTAAAGGTGTAAACATAACTGTGAATGAAATGTTACAGACAAAATGGTTAAATGGTCATATACAAGTGAGAATGTGTTAAGACAGCTGCAAATTATACAAATTCAGCATACATATGTAATAAGTTCACAAAAAAATGTAAAAAGTGGAACTTTTCGGTCCTACCCTTTTTAAGAAATTTCCTGCTTAAGAAGTCAGATTTTCTTGGAATTTTGAAAAACATCTTAACAGGGTTGTACTGTATATTGATCTTGAGAGCTGAATAACTTCGAGATTTGAGGTCTCACGGGTGGCTGTTAAGATTGCAGTCTCTGGAAATGTAAAGTCTTGTAGTTTGATAGGTAGGTAGGTAGTTTTGAACATTTTGGAGACAGTATTCCAGTGTTCATGGCAGTTGTTTTGGGTTTCTGCACAATGTTGTGGTTGAATGTTCGAATGTTTCAGAGGAACATTGGACATAGAACCAGTACATGGTGCAGAAACCCAAATGAAGACCATTAGAAAGAAATTAGATTTTGGAGATCCTTCAACCCTGGAGGAAGAGGCAGTGTGTTTCTCTGAAATGTAACTAGTTATTGTTAGAAATGTCAGTTTTCAGAAACAGCACAGAGCAAGGGATCAGAACCATCTTAAATACATCCCAATTTTCAGCATCTTAGGGTATAATTGCAGTTCGTCTTTTTCACTTTTGGAGACCATTTTTGTAAACTCTTTTTTAATGTCCCTTTCTAAGTTCTGTAAGCATGTCCTGATTTGAAGAAAACTGTATTTTCATTTTAGGTTACAGCTGTGTGTAGGTAAAACCAGGGCCTTTGGGCTGTATGTGCTATTTGAACTTCAGTGTGTTCCTGTTCTCATGAATTGTTACAATGTGTAATGTACCTCTGGCAAGATGGCGGATAGTGCGACTTTACCTTGTTCACAGATGAAGAAAATGACTTATAAACAAGAAATCTACAATTCTAATAAATGTTCCAAGTGTATGGACCTGGAAAATCAGTTACAAGAGACAAGTGCTTAATTAAGTTCGTCTCAACTAATCATCAAATTATTATATAAGGAGCTGGAGGAAACTACTCAAAAGTATGAGGTTAGGTCTACTTCTACAACTGAGAATGGAACTCAAAGTGACACTAATCTCCTCACCCAGTGGTCAACAATCAGATCTGAAAAGTATGGTAATAACAAAAACTTAAGAAGAGTGGAATTATTACAAACTGCTGAACCAACAGAGATCGCAAATAGATATGGAGTACTATCCAACCTAACAGAATCTACAGTAAGAGGAGCTGAAACAACAACACAAAAGATTGTAAGAAGGCCCAGGATTAACACTAACAACATGAAGATCAATATGAAACGTGGCGCAAATTTTTCACACAGTAAGCACCATACCAAATATTGTATATCCAAGGCAAGTGCAACAACTTATAATGGTGATGCTGATGAAAGTGTAAACAATCAAGACAGTGATAGTGATATTGAACCTAAGTGTATTTCAGTCATAGTAACTGGTCGTATCGGGTCCTATATAAAGGGAGAAAGAAATTCATATAAGAACGGTGAAATGACCTGTACTCGAAACCTTATAAGCGAATTGCAAGTCAAACTAATAAACAGTAAAAAAAGTCTCACCAAATCCTCAAAACACAAAATTTTGCTAATAGGTAACAGTCGTCTAAGAGGATATGCAGCAAATATAATACTTTTTCTGAATGATCTGTTTGAAGTGAGTGGGACTATTAAACCAGGAGCAAATTCTGAGACTATATTAGAACAAGTAATAAGTGAGATTGGAAAACTGTCACCAAAAGATACCGTAATACTATGTTGTGGGACAAACTATATTGGCAGGGTGGACTTAAGAGAGGTTCTTAAGGATGTCATTAGTCTAATAAGGAAAGTCAGTCATACCAATTTGATTATGTTAACTGTGCCTTATAGACATGACTTAAGAGCTTCTGACACAAGGATAAATGACAAAATCAAGTCCGTCAATAGGAAGTTACATAAACTTGCAAAGTTCTTTTCATACCGTAGCATACTAGAAGTGGATACAGAAAGGTACTTATTTACTAAGCGTGGCTTAATTTAAATAGACTAGGTAAAGAGCTATTGACTATCCAGCTAACATATCAAATTTTTTCATTATTGGTAAAAGATGTGGAACGAAATACTAAATCCATAGCACTCAAATACCGTGATGTTCAGTCACAGACAAGCAGTCTTCCCACTAAAAACAAACCTTACTCTGAAACTACTGCTGAAAGTATACATACAACGTGTACCAGAAGGACACCAGTAATAAGAAATCAGGATTTTTTTATGGTAGAAATGAATACTCACAAAGAAAAAGAGTCAAATGTTGTAACAAAAGAGGATTCTAGCAGGAACCATGATCTTTCATTTAATGTTTCAAAGTCTTATCAACGTAAAAAAGATAGTTTTGTTATTTTACGCCAGAATATTTGTGGAATACAAAACAAAAGAGATGAGTTACTACTTTCACTGTACCCTAATCCTCCACATAACATATTCCTCTCTGAACACCATTTAAAAAATGATGAAATTGAGACACTAACACTTAATCAGCATATATTAGGAGCCAAATTTTGCAGGCAGTCCTACAAAGGTGGAGGGGTATGTATTCATATTCAAGAAAGTATAACCTTTTGCAACATTAATTTACATAAATATTCCAAAGATGACTTTGAAATATGTGCTGTGAAAATAAATAGTTCTGTTAACACTATTATCATAATGACCATTTATAGATACCCAGATGATGATTTCCAATACTTTCTGAATAGACTAGAATGTACCTTAAATAGAATACACAATAACACCACAGATATAATTATATGTGGTGATTTTAACATAAATTATCTACATGAGTGTAGTACCAAACAGCTTCTAAATTCTTTACTAGCTTCTTACAGTCTTTATAGCACTATCCAATTCCCAACGAGAATTCAGGAAAACTCTCATACTTTAATTGATAATATCTTTATCAACACATACAGACACGAGGAATTCACAGTTTATCCCCTAGTAAATGGTTTATCTGATCATGATGCTCAGGTTATCAGTATGTCAAGCATCCCTATGTTCGATTCTGGAAAATTATATTACTACGATAGGAAATTTGATAAATATTCAATTAATGAATTTAAACTCCAACTAAGTTATGAACGTATTTACCAACAATGATGTTAATATAAGCTTTAGCAACTTCTTGAACATATATCCTAGATTCTTTTATACAAGTTTTCCGATAAAAAAGGCAGCTCAGACACGACATCCAAAGGCATGGATAACACCTGCAATTTGGAAATCATGTACAATTAAAAGAACACTGTATATGATAGGCAGAAATAGTAGTGATCCTATCATAAAGAAAAATTACAAAAATTATTGCAAAATATTATCTGAGGTCATTATGATTGAAAAGAAACGATACTACAATAATCTTCTAATACATTCTTAAAATAAGCAAAAAACAACATGGAATATTATAAATAATCTCACGAATAACAGTAAGAAAAACAACACCAATAATACTACGTTGATGAGGGTCAAACACAACTTAACTAATAATGATCAAACTATTGCAAACAATTTTAATAAATACTTCTCATCTGTTGTAGATAATATAATTCTTGAGAACTCTATGAATAATGGAAAACTTGCCCCAGAGTCCTGCAATCCAATAAACTACCTACGTAACACTTATACCCGACCATTCTCAAAAATCAAATTGAAACATACCACTACTGGGGAAATAAAGGAAATTATTAGAAACTTAAAGGTTAAGAATTCCTATGGATATGATGAAATATCAACTAAAATCTTAAAAGCAAGTGCCCCATATATAGTATTTCCGCTGAGTCGTATAGGTAACAGGATTTTATCAGCAGGAATATTTCCAAATAGATTGAAATTCTCTGAAATAAAGCCAGTATATAAGAAGGGCAACAGAACAAATTTCGCAAATTACAGATCCATCTCATTGCTCCTTTCCTTTTCCAAAATTTTCGAGAAACTAATATATAAAAGATTAGATAAATACATAAGAAATAATAATATCCTGACAAAGGAACGATATGGTTTTATAGTCAATTCGTCTACTGAAATTGCTACACATTATCTATTAAATACTGTAGTATCAACACTTAATAATAAACTATATGTTGGTGGACTGTTTTGCGATTTACAAAAGGCTTTTGATCGTGTAAACCATGAAATATTGATATCCAAAATGAATTTTTATGGTATCACAGGCATAGCTAATAAATTAATTAAACCCTATTTATCAAATAGATATCAAAGGGTAGTAATAAGTGATAATAAATTAAATAAAATTTCCTCCAAGTGGGAAGAGATGAAATGTGGAGTACCACAAGGTTCTATTCTTGGCTCATTATTCTTCCTTTTATACATCAATGATTTCCCAAAAACTATATCAGAAATATCCAGTCCTATATTGTTTGCAGATGATACGAGCATTATCACTGCTAATCGTACTCCTACAGAATTCACAAAAATATTAACCAAATTATATCTGACATCAGTAGATGGTTTGTAAGTAATATGTTATATTTAAATTATGATAAAACTTATTTCATGCAATTTGTAACTAAAAAGAACACAGAACTTGATATGCAAGTGAACTTTGCAAACAAGCATATTACTGATATCTCCAACACAAAATTTCTAGGCTTAACTATTGATACTTCCATGTCTTGGAAGGACCACATTAAAGAATTAACAACCAAGCTAAACAAGGCTTGCTATGCTATAAGATTGATTAAACCGATTGCTTCTGTAAATGTACTAATAACGATATATTTTTGCTATATTCATTCGGCTATATCATACGGCATCATATTTTGGGGCTATTCAGGTTACAGTAAGGACATTTTCACTATCCAAAAAAGAACCATTAGGGTCATTATGAATTTAAACAAAAGAGACTCTTGTCGTGAATTATTCAAACAGTTAAATATTTTTCCATTACAGTCACAATATATATTCTCCATACTCATTTTTATCAGTAAAAATAGAAATCTGTTTAAATGTAATTCAGAGATACATGGTATTAGTACAAGATATAATTCTGATCTTCATTTACCTTTAACTACCTTAACACTGTTTCAGAAAGGTGTCATCTATTCGGGAAGTAGGATTTTTAATCACTTACCATCTAATATAAAGGATCTATTCTATAACAGGAAACAATTCAAATCAGACCTGAAGAAATACCTATTAAAAAACTGTTTTTATACTTGGGAAGAATACTTCAAAGTAAATAATAAGAAGACATGATTGATAGGTCCAAGGTGCTCATGAGTGACTTGATGAATGAAAAAGGAACAAGGAAAGATCTTGTTTCTTTATAGAATACCGTTTTTATGTTATGTGAATACTATTTTTATGTTATGTATACTGATTAGTACTTTAACTGTTACAATTACTGTACAATTATATTTTTATAAACAGTTTATTAGTCCAAATATATACACTAACTGAGCAAATTATATAATTCAAGTAACAGTATATTAGGTACAGTAATAGTAATATTTGTGAAAGTAGTGCTTGCTGCGCTGACAATGCTTGGTTTCTATGGTAAAAAATCATTGACTGTATCCATATCCATGTTGGTTGTGAAACCTTATAAGGATTGAGGGAACAAATAAATTGAATCTGAATCTGTTAAAATATCCATTATTCTTGACTTTTAAGACTCAGAGGAAGGGAGTTGCCAAAATGGTGGCTTTCAGACAACAAATACACCCATGACTTTTCAGTATTTTAAATATTTATTTTTTGTGAGAAGTGTATCCTTGCCATTTGCCATACCTGGGTGGCAGTACCTTTCTAAAATAAGAACACTGCATCAAATCAGTGTTGTAATATCGGTGACTGATAAAGGGTTTAATGTTGACTCACCTGCTTTGTTATTCACAACTGTCAGCACAATAAACAACACTGAAAATTAAAAATGAAACTGAAAATAACATATCTGTAACCTAAATTTTAGTACTGTACAGGCATTATCTCCACTCAGTTTCACTCTAGAAAAACTGGAGTTAGGTAATTGTACTTACTTCATCTAGTGTATGTGTAGAAACACAAATTTTTCTTCTTTTCATTCCGTCTATTTCTTGCAGAGAATTTTTGATGATATTGACATGTATCTTGCCAAGATGTGTGGTAACTGAGATTGAGTGTTGTGGAAATACTAAGGCAGAGTTTCTGGATGCGGTTGAAATCTTCATTCAATATATATATATATATTTTTTGCAATCATGTGAATGTAGTTCAACTTATTCTCATTTTACATGATATCCCAATGTTTATTTTTTAACGTTTATCTTATAGCCTTTTAAATCCCATATTTCTGCTGTGGCCAGAGAACTGTTCACTTGAACCCTTTTTTATCGAAAACTGGGGCAGTGTGATGCTGAGAATACTAAATGTTCACTGAAGTTGTCACGAAGAACATGCAAAGTACTGGGTGGCCGTTTAAATCCTGGGTCTTTTTGCAGAGTACTCGGGGCACTTACTTCCAGTACATAACGTGTTATATGCCCATTGTGGGAGAATGTCTTCCCTTTGAGATGAAAGAGATACACTTTTAATGGGACAGTATTATTCTGTCGTCCGTGAAAGGTTAAGTGAAATGAACGAACTCGAATTTGTTTCATTCTTTATTATACTGACACTGAATGCTGTCATATCGTGAGCAAAAAATAGGTACTTCTGCTTGTTGTAAACTGACATGAGGAAAGCTGAATGTGTTGCAGCTTGTGATAGCATCTAGGTTTTACTGTTGTGTTAATCATCCTTCAGAGAATTAGTGTCTGCATTTATAATAGTTTGTTTTCATTTAATGCTGATTTTATTATGTTTCTTTTCAAACATGTAAGCATCTTAACTCTCTGTTCGGTTGCAGGTTCACCTCTTGATTATGGTACATCAGTGGAGCTGTGTCTCCAACTTGTTAGTGAAGAAGATACAAATGGTCAGCAAAATGAATACTTCATCACTGACATTCAAGACTTCAAGAACGGCCTTTTCGTTTATCCTGTACACAGTATTTGTTCTCAGATGAAGAACACAGCTCAGACAAACAAGGAAGGTAAATAATATTAACTTGTAAAATATTTTCTTTATCAGTAGTTCATGTGTGTAAGTGTTACTGCATGTGTGCATGTATGTGGTAGATTTCTAATTTCTGAACCAGGCCAATGAGTTTTTGGGATTTGGTGTGAATGTCATGTCACTAGAGGTCACCTCACCGTCATACTTCTAAATTGTATACCACCAGTAATACCATAATTGTGATGTTACAGCTTCAAAGGTTGGGAAGGAACATGCAATGTAGGATTCTAGAGTATTTTGTGGTTGTAGATCTTGTAAAAATATGTAACATTTGCAAAGGCAGTTTTTGTGTAGAATATTAGCCCTTTAGAGACGAAGCGTATCTGTTTTATATAAGGACTCAGTGCGTACCGCGCTGTAAACACTCTCCACTTTGGTTATAAAAACCAGTCTCTTAATGTTTTATAAGGCAAAAGTTGCTGTTTGTTCTGAGATCCATACAAAACACATAAACGCAATGTGGGCACCACGTAGAATTTTTTAATGTTAAACCTGGTGGTATGTAAAGTTACTGCTAGGCTTTAAAAGGTTAATATATATACATAGTGATCACACAGAATCTATTGAGTGTGTTGTTTAATACTGACAACTAACCAAACTTTGTAGCAACAGATAAACCAAGCTACATTGAATTTTACAAACATGGTGCCGTGAATTTGTGAGGTGGTTTCTGACAGGTTTCTGTTAGAGGAAATATATATGAAGGGCATTAAGAAATGATTTGGACAGGGGCTGCTGTTTTAGCAGATAACAGGCTGTGAGATCATACAGATTATCACCGGATAGTACAGTCTTAGTACATCATTCTACCAAAAAAAGGTCCTTGTTGTGCATGCCTGTGAAAAACTGTCATGTTGTTACCAAGTCTAGTGTTCAGAGCACATGGACAAGAGTTGCAAAATGGAAAGAAATTTTCATGGGCTGAGATGGACCACATGGTTCCTGTGGAAGGAAGGTGTTAAACCATCAGATGTTCATTGTCAGTCATGTGCAATTTGTGGAGAGAAAGCATCTGCAGGCAGCACTGTGTTCAGCTGGGTACAGATCTTCAACAGTGGCAAGGAAACTGCAGGGGTGGTTGTCCAGGATTGGTGTCGCAACACCCCTCAACAGTTGTTCCGTGAAGCCATCCTGAAGCTCTCAAGGAGATGATGATGTATAACCTAGGAGAGGAATATACTGAGCTAGCAGTTGTTCAGTATTCAGGCTAAGTATAATAAAAGTTCTGCAAATGAGGTGAATCCAAATCATTTCCGAATGCCCCATGTAATATTGAATAACATACACAAAGTAGTTCACTAAGTTACATTATTATGTATTGTACAGTCCTGTTAACATGTTTATATCATTTGAAATTGCACACAAAATAGGCATTTTCCCCAGAATTTGTCTTAGGTGACTGTGTGAAATGTTTATAATTTTTTGCGCTATAAAATTCTGTATATTTTTGTATGTTTATGACTTATTCCACATCCTGTTGTCTTATGACAAACTTACAGATCCATGGAATGTATGTATGGATGTACGTATGTATGTATGTATGTATGTATGTATGAGGTATTGTTTTTTTGTTGCCATACATCGCAGGTCAGCCAAAATGTGCAAGTCAGTCCTAATGTCACTGTTGATCACTTGGTTTTTGACGTGTGCATCATTGTGCTGTCCTATGACATACAGGGGCAAGTGCTGCTGGTTAAAATTGTTGTAGGTCAGAGTCTTCACTTTAGTTTAGTATATAACTTCTGACGTTTGATAGTACTATATACTAAAATACTGTATGTTCTCTTTTAGATTTTGATGAACAAAATGTGAAGTCATAGATGTTGCACTGAGGCAGCAACAAATTGCAGTTTGCTATTTATTCAGAGACCAGCTACTGTAATTACAAAAGAAATCAGTGCAGTGAAACTTTGATGGAACTTTAATTAGGTAAAGAATTAAAATGGCACTAAGTGGATACCAAGATGAATGTCAGTCAGGTTAGGATGAGACACAAAAAATTTTTAAGCAATGTAATGATGAATGTACTACAGTAGATTTGGTTGTGATTATTCAGTCTTAATGTTTCATTTCCTTTCCACTGTAAGTCCAAATTCCACAGTGACTGATAACAACTGAAGCCCAACCCTCCTTCTTTTAATTTTACAAAACATATTAAAATTAAAAATTTTCAATACATCATCTTTTCTTTGAAGTATTCATTAGTGAAGGTGGCCGGGATAGTGTAGTTGGTATAGCAACTTGCTACAGCTGGACAGTCCAGAGTTTGAATGCCAGTGGGGTGAGAGTTTTCATACAAGTCCAGACCAGCCCTGAGGCCCATTCAGCATCATGTACAATGGGTACCAGGTCTCTTTTTCTGGGGCTAAAGTGGCCCATGCATGGCACTGGCAACCCACCCCCATCTAGCTCCAAGGTTAAAGAACAGGTACAACTACACCTGCAGGTGCCTCTGTGCCTTCATGGCCTTTTATAGGGTGGACTTTTCTCATTGGTGAAAGCTGAAGGGGTGTGTATAAATGTTACATGTTGAAAATTTATGGAGGGGTGGAGGTTGTGCTCCACAAATTATTAACCTTGGCACTAAGATGTGAGTTGTCAGGTCCATACTCTGAACACCTCACTCACAGGGAAGATCTTCTGTACCTCTGGGTGGGCAACAGAACTGACCTGGATAGAATGGCAAAGAGAAAAGTCCCTGTGTTTCTCAAGAACTGAACCCCAGTCATTCATCTTATTAGTTGCATGCTAATACAGGGTATTAAAGTGTTTTATATTAACCCTTTAAAGACGAAGTATATCTGTTTTATATAAGGACTCAGTCCGTACCGCGCTGTAAACACTCTCCACTTCGGTTATAAAAACCAATCCCTTAATGTTGTGTAAGGCAAAAGTTGCTGTTTATTCTGAATCTCACACAGAACAGATAAATGAAATGTTAGCACCATGTAGAATTTTTGAATGTTAAACCTGGTGGTACGTGAAGTTACCGCTAGGCTTTAAAAGGTTAATAGATCTAAAAATATGCAACTTTTGATAAGATGATTTGTCTGTAGAATGTAAGTAAAAACAGCTGGCAGCTCCTCAAAACCTGTATTTTCTTTGTGTTTGATGGCAGTAATTAACCCTTTCCTTCTGCGTGTCCTGCACTTAAGACAGGAATTTAAATCTCAGTTTACATGTGTTCAAAATGCAGGACAGCAGAACTGAAATGCTGCAAAAGCTTTTGCTGTGCACACCATGAAGGAATAGAGGGGAGTAAAGGTATAGCTTCACTCCTTAACTCTGCAGTAGATGGAGTTGAGTGGTCAGTTTCACACTGGCCACAGTACTCCTAGGGAAGAACCCAGGTATGTGTTGAATAGGAGGGTGTATGGGCATCAGAGCCAATATGGACACTTTAGTAAGTTATTTTGCATCAGTTTGCCTTCTGGCATATGTTATACTTCTAGTAGCTAAAGTATGGAGGTTCTGGATACAAGCAAACATGGTTTCTGGGATAAAATTTCTTTCAGAAAAACAAAAGAAAGCATGGTTCAGCCTGACATGCTTCCATTTCAAAGCGCAAGCCCTAATGACAATGTGTAAACAGCAGCTTTCTTGTGGTGCATACCATGCCGTATGGTATAAGAAGGCATCACATGTACACTGCCAAGAAAATAAATACTGTTGCAACACACAAGGCCTGCAGCTTTGGTCGGCAGTGTTTCTAAACTTTTTAAAAGCAAAGATGTATATTACATCTGTATCTGGCCTGTGTATGCATTAATAAGCGACAGTGCTGGAACTGATTTTGTATTACAAGGAACTAAAAAGTTTTTTTTTAGTCTGATAAAATCATAGAGAAAATTATTTTTCAGTATTTTTAAATCTTGTTTGTTTTAAATTTCACAGCAAGGATAGAGTAGTTATTTATTGCAGTGCATACAGTCGCCAATCGTTTCTTAATTGTGAGAATATCTGTATGCTTCCTGCATGTTTTCTCTGCCCATTTACATGTTTTGCATTGGGTTCAGCTTTGTTCAGCGTCTCTAGCCAAGAACGAAAAGCAAGATCATGTCATCTCTATCACACAAAGCAATGCACAGTGAGCGAGCTCTGTATAACCAGTGTCAGTCAAAGGAAGTCACTATGGAAAATCACACATCAAAGCAAAAATACAAATAAAAAATGTTGAAAAAATAGGCAAGTGGAGAACTTTGTTATGAGGATATTTATGGCACTTCCAAGACATCCTGCATAATGTGTTATATTTAAATGCCTCTGCTTGAGAAAATGTCAGGTAACAGACCTGACTAGTTCCGTTTAAATCTCATAAGACAAATGTTAGTGAACCACTGGATTTTGCATTTGAAATTTGGCATATGCATGAAAGATAAAAATACATAAAAATACTGTGTGGTGCACATTTATATATTAACAATTGAAAACATGTCAGGATGGTGAAAATTTTGAGATTAATCAGACAAATTTAATAAAGTCATAACCCAAACAGCCGAACTTACGCACAGAAATTGGCTCCTGTGTTGTATACGTATTAATTCATGATTTTATTAGCTTCATGATATTGACTGATGTACTTCAAGGAAAGTAGTTGTCACAACTGCTGGGAAAACTGTTTGTTAATTTACAGCACTTCCAACATAGCTACAAGCCTCAAATATCCTCAGATTATTACATTTTTCAGTCATCATTAATAATAACTCCTTTTCTGTCACAATTTGCAAAATCTGGTATAGTTTTTATTGCATAATTATGTTAAAACTTTCAGAAATAAGTTTTGTGAAATTTGTACAGTTTACATCAGTTGTCTTGAGACCTTTATATTCCACATATTTAGTAGCCATTTTGTGACATCCTCCTCAGAGCAGTTCTCACGTGACTTGTGTTTAGCGATTTTGCCAATTTTAGAAGTATCAACACAACTCTTGTCTTGTGTATATTTAACTCCTATAAGTGTAGTCTGTGATTTTTCTATGACTGGGATGATAACAACAAACCTTCCCCATAAATAATAACTGCAGTTTTAGAAGCAGAATGTGGCACATGGGTCCAAGAGTGTGGGGTAGTAGTCATGTAATTTCTGTTTATAAATTCCTAACAGACAAAGCAGAATGAAGAGGATTTCCAGGGAGAAAAGATATTTGCATGTTGCCATATCTCAGGATGTTTCCACCACATCTTGCTGTTGATGCTGTTAAACATTGGTGGACAGTTGCCAACTCACAGTTTGTCGATAGCACTCTCGCTTCCCTTTCGCTTTTATTTGGCACATTACAGGTTCAAATCTTGGCTTGGAGTCCAGCTATCCTGACAGGATGTTTTATTATTTTTCTCAGTCCGTCCAGATAAATTCGAGGATAGTACCTCAAAGGAGGTCATGACTGCCTCCTGCCACATCCTTTCCAGTTCATTATTCATTGATCATCCTGTTATTTGATGCTATAGAATCTGAATTATTGAAAGCTTCTTTACGTTAACCAGCAATAGATCACAGTTTTCTGTACAGGATGAATATCTGATGTGTAATTCCATTGATGTCAAAAACCAATGGTCAGAACATTCTGTCTTCAATAGAAGTCATTCTGCTTTCCAACTTCGAAAACCAAATGTTTGAGTGCTTTTCATTCTTACCTCTCGGAAAATAAGTTTCAGCATTATCTGAGGTTTCCACCCTCATTTTGCCTAGTTAGAAACTGCAGTCCTTCAACATGTGCTGTTCTTCTGAGTCTTTCATTTTTTGAAGAAAAACACAAATTTCATAGCGGGTCATTAGTGTGGCACATACTGTAGTGTTGAAATAGATGGGAAATCATTCAGCAGATTTTTTCCTGCCATCCTGCAGCCAAGAAACTCTTTATTAAATGTGATAGTTCCATTTTGCACATAATCTAGAAGCTTTCTTTTTATCACAGCTTGTGTGATGCTATTCCCATGTCTACTGTATTGCTGTATAATTTTATTTCAGCTTCAGATTCACGGTTTCATCCAGAACAAAGGAATCAGTCTGTAGTTAATTTACTGTCAGAAGAGGCAGTTATGAAATAAAATATTATAATGAATGAATCAGTTGTAATGCTTGAACATTCGTCTCCCAAAACCAATTTATTACATTCTTACCTTATTCCCTCCTGTAGTAGCAGTAGTGGTGGTGGTGGTGGTGGTGGTGGTAGTGCGGGGAGGTAAAGGGAATGGTAAAGGTAAAGTTGTCCCTGTCTACACAAAGAAGGCACATAGACAGAGTCGATGTATAGCGCCACTCATTCTGAACCTTGGGGGGATAAGTGATACCACTGTGTGGCAGAAGAATGAATGTACAGGACTCAATGTAGATGCTGAACTGCCACAAAGACAGCACCCATTCTGTGGCACGGAATATGTATTTACATTCAGATTACATGAAGATTGTACTGATGCAGGAAAGGCAGTGAAACACGTGAAGAAACAATTCCTTAAATTGAGAGGAATTTGATCCGTTAGCATTTAATAAGCTCAAAAAATACAATGACAGTGATGTTACATCACATAGTCTAGATATTTCTATTAGGTTACATTATACAGTACAGATATTTCTATGACTTTACGTCACACACACTGTATATTTCTATGTCACATCACAGTAGACATTTCTTACAGACCTGGCATGAAGTATGCTATATTATCAAGAATTCTGTTGAGTAATTCCTGTGGACAGCCATTGGTTTCAGGCACTTGCTGAGTTAAGCACAATAAAGGGCCCAGGGCACACAGCAGTGAATCCAGCAGTACAGACAAGCTTCCTGACACTGCAATTTGACCCTACAAGTTAAGAAGGCACATTACAAAGGCTTAATGGGCTTAATGTACATATAGACATACAGATGCCACTGGATGAAAAATATTAAATACATTGGCTTTTATAAGGGCCGAAGTAAGGGGGAGGCCAGCCAGGCAGCTGGCCAGGGCGCCAACCTATAAGGGGCACTAAGATGTCACTGGAATAATAAGAAACATGAACTTTATGTTCGTCATCCCTGATGGCATGATGGCAAGTACAAGATATGAATCTAGTCCTCCTCTAAGAAGTAATCAGTCACAGCCAATTTTTCTTTTAGTTCATTTATTTTTTCACAATTTTATCTATTTTACACCTCATTTTATCTTTGTACCATCTTTATACTTTTACACAATTTTTTACATTGTATAAAAAATGTTTCTGTACTTGTAAAGGAGAAGGCCTTCCCCTCCAACTATGTAGAGTTTTGTTCATTCTTGTATATGTACAGGCTTCATGAAGCTGAAACCTTGGTAGCTCCAAAATACATGAACTAAAAGAAACGCTGGCTGTGACTGATTACTTCTTGGGGAAGGAATAGATTCATATCAGAAATATGGTGTTAGTAAACTCAGGTTTCCATACACGAAAGAATTTAAAAATTGTGTGCAATTCAGGCATGCTCCTTCAAAAAGTTTCACCAGCCCTGCCCTACGCTGAAAATTTTACAGAATATAAGCTTTAAAGGGCACCAAATTATTAACCTGCCCAGGGTGCCCACATGTCTGAGGTCAGCCTTGGCTTTTATATAGAATAAAGTATGTCAAGTATTTACTACAAAATAGTTGTATTCATTTTGAGATGGAAGACAGCAAATTTAGAGGCAGTGGGTTGTGAACAATTTCTGGAGGTATGTGTGAAATACGCTGATATGAAGTATGGTATATCCCATACTTAAGCAAATGGTATGACTGCACAGTCATTGTGAAAAATCAACGCTGTTCAATGGATGTGATGGCACAGTTCATTTTATGTTCATCAGACAACTGTGAATATGCACAGATTTGTGCCTTTGTTGTGAGCAGTATTTACGAATATGTACAGATGACTTTAACTACAAGATCATTTTCATGTAAAGCCACCATTCAAAGATGTGTAGAGCTGGCACTCACAGTTTTATCACCATATGCTAGGTGGCCACTGTACATACCCACTGTTATTACAGTGACAGTAAGTACACTGCACTTTTCTGTGTGAGGTACACATTTCTTTTTGTAAACTGAGTCTCTCATTATTAAGATACATAATTGTTGGGAAAACAGTGGCAAAGTTCTGTAGATCCCAGCTGCACTAATGTTACTGCTACTTTTAACTGACTCTGAAGTAACCAAAACTGATTATTGCTGGACAGAACCTTGATGTAATTAACCCACTGGTGCCTAATGATGACTTCAGTCAACACACAGTATGAAGCTGAGAAAAGGAGTGTCCACTAAAGGCATTTGTAAAGAACATGTGAAGTTAGAGGCAGCTGTTTAAATCCCGAGTCTTTTGCGGAGTACACTGGGCACTTAATTCTGGCACTAAGGTCTAGTGATATAAAAGAACTCAGAGGCAGTTCAAAACCAATCAGAGGCTTTCAGGTTCTACTTCTGAGGCACAATGATTCTAGACCAAGGGGCACTTCTGTGCAGAAGCCACAAAAGTGGATGTAATTGAGTCTTTAAGAGATACATTTGCCAGTGGGAAACTTAGATGGGCATAACTAATATATTTGGGATTGCTGAAACCCAGAGCATCAAAATATACCAAACCTGAACCTGCAGATCACTTAATGAACCCATTCCTAATCCCAACCAGCAGATCAATTACTTAATGAACTCAGTCCTAATCCAAACCTGCAGATGTTAATTTAATATTAATGATTCCATACATTGATAACTAAAATATTTCAAAAGCGAACCAAATGCATAATTTGTCTCTCACAATTGTATTATAATAAAATGTCAAATATTAAAAACTCCCAACATGTTTCCATCAGGGAGTATACACATCAAATAATTATGTCTATAACACTATGTAAAATTATTCATAATAGTTGGAGCTTGGTATGTTATACATCATGTAGAAGCAAAAGTAAAGTATACTGTTCTAAGTAAAACAGATGTACACACATACAGTGATATGGAATTCTGATGTTCTGTAAATTGATATAAGAAATAGTTAAAAATATAAAACAGTATGTAATTGTGAGAGACAAATTGTGCATTTGGATGGCGTTTGTAATACTGCAGATGTTACTCAACCCACTCCTAATCCCAAACTGCAGATCTATTACTTACTGCACCAATTTCTAATCCCATCAACACAATCACTGAGCAAGCAATGAAATGGACTCAGCTTGTGCCTGACTTTGCTTTTGCAGTGATTGCTGTTACTACTGAAGCTACTCATTGCTCCTTCATAAAATGTTCTTTTTGTAACTAAAACTATTCTGATCTCATAATTACAGTTCTGTAGTATTCTTCAAGCTCCACTTACTTCATGCTCCTTCAGCCTCTCACCAATAATAGAGAGGGATTCTCCAAGAAGCTTGAGGTGAGCTGCAACATCAACTGGTTGTGTTCCAATGACTTTGTACAGTCCTGGACCAACTACAGGCTCTGTTACCAAACCTGCCTTTCCAGGTCTGAAACAAGTATCTGTATTTTAGGTTGTTACTTTTATATATGCAAAAATTAAATCATCAATAATAGCATATACTGCTGTGTCCTACTTGGAATCAGTTGGAGTCGGTGGGGAAACTGTGACATTTCCACCTGATGACGTGGTCAACTGCATAACAGGTTGCTGCTGCTGTTGTACTGTGCCTGTTACTGGTCGACTTGCAGCAATTCCACCTGCCTGCTGCTGCTGTTGAGTTCTTCCTCCAAGTTTGTTAATAAATTTAGATTTGGAAGGAGGGTTTTTGTACTTTCCTGATTCTGTGTTTACAATACTTGCAAGACTATTGCCTGGAGGGCCTTTCACTGCCAGGCGTTTGGCTCGTCTTTTCCAGTTCTGAAAACAGTAATTTTTTTAACATCTTGTTGACATGACAAATGTCAAATGCATGACAAATGCGAAATGTTCAAGCACTGAGGAGACTAATTAATATTTTCGTGTTATGGAAATAGAAGTGAACAATGCAAAAGAATAAAATTCTTACAATGTATGGAAATTCGGACCTTGGAAACACTAATAAGGGAATGGTTCATGATTAGTTCCAGGCCCCTCTCAAGACTGACATAAGTAATATAATATTACTGTACTGAAAGCTCTGAAATGAATGTTGTGAATGTAAAAACAGCATTTTTATGAATATGAACCAATTAAATGTAATACAGTATAAAATAACCAAACTAAATTTAGCTAAATAAAAGAATTAAATTCTGTACATCTACTTTGATGTGCTCAAAGCCCAGACCGAACGTTTTTGTAAGTGGCACTGTAAGGTCCCTGCACCGATCTTTTTTCACAGTGGCATAATACAGAGATTTTACTTCTCTGATGAAGTCCCCGCACTTCTCTTACTAGATACAGCAGCTCTTATTTCATTAATTTAATCAACAATTTTTAATTGAAACTCACAAATTGACACTATAGAATAGTGGCACAACAGCAGTACAACAAAAAGCAAACTGAGTGTCCCTCTCCTCTTATCTCCGGCCACCTCACCCCTGATCGGCTTAGATGGTAGATGGGATAGCGCTCATCTCTGATTGGCTGTGCTATTTCTTTACATCATATACAGTATTTATAGTTGTACATTTTTAAATTCTTTACAGTTTTTTGACATTTTTGGCCCCCTGGTTTCGAGACCGTTGTTAATGTGAATCATTGCAAAAGAAACCATTGTAAACAAAGGGTCCCCTGTATTGCCATTCTCCAGTTCCAATTTATTGTCTAGTCCCATGTCTAGTGCAGTATTTAATTATTCAAAGTTCACATGTTGTAATATGTTCTTTGGACTTACATATTTTTCATTTGTTGGTACTGTTGCCCATAGTTCTCCCAAGCGTTTACTCATAGTTGCAAAATCTGCAAAACACAGAATGTGATTTATATAAATAATGTGCTTCTGAATCACTGTTTTATACATATGTATACATTTACACACTTTTACATAGTCTTCATTTTTCCATGCTTTGTGGCACATGCATGGGCATTCTGATGGCACCCTCTGTTATTCATTATAAACATGGAGAGGCTATTTGACATACATAATTGTGAAGTATAATTACATGTACAACATCTGTTTGAAACCATTCATTTAATGCCAGAGTGGTGGATTCTGAGGATGAGCGTTGTCAGTTTCATAATGAGATGACAGTTTGTGTGAATAAGAACATACATTAACCTAATGATGGTCTGGTTTGGTCAAAACTTGTAGCTAAGGAAACAAAAGTAGTATTGTTTATAAATAATGCTGGTTGTGTCCACCACACAGTACACAGTGAAAAATCAACATGTTGCAGGCATAATATTCATAACAGGAAGTGACTGCTGTGCATAGGTGCATGACTTCTTCTGAAGCTAATAACAGTTTTACAGCATAAGTGTGCTGTCCTTTATAACAGTTTCTTTACATATTCATTTACAACTGGGATAGTTTTAACATGTACAGTGGCACAATATACAGTCACTTCTCAAGTACCTTGGTAGTGACTTTGTAATATGCTTTTAAACTGTGTGCTGGTGACATTCACCATACCTGGACGATTATGAAGAGGTTACAGATGGATGACTGACAGTTTAATGTGTGTGTTTAGCATATATATGGTTGCATTTAGCATGGTGAACCTTGACTACAGTATTTTTAAACTACATGATGGCTGCACATTACAGGACTACTTTTCAAACTTCCCATCCTGTTGTGCAGGTACAATACTCTTTCTAATTTCTACTTTCAGACAAGCACAATTGTGCTTGTCTGGAAGTATAAATTAGAAACATTACAGGAATGTTATAGTTTGTGCTTAAAATGTTTGGTGTACACATCTTCAGTGTTACGTAAGATACGCAGGCATGCTGGTCCACTAAAATCTATGACATTAGCATACCCATGTCTGGATTCACTCGCAGAATTTCCTGACGGATCTCTTTAGCCCATAACATGTAGGCTGTGAAACGAGTTTTCTGAAAGTAGAAATGGCTACAGTGAACATCTGAGATCATACTGCATACACTGATATATTAGTCTTGTCCAGCAGGCTGTTGTAACAGATTATACGTCTTTAAAATGTAGTAAATTTCCTCATTACCTACATATACAAAATTAATTTCTATTAGTGCTTTTGACCTGCGTTTGCATATGTGAACTTAGGTCACTTAAAGGTTAATGATGTGAAAGAAGGCAGAAGAGACTGTATGTACAATTTTGCAAAAAGACTGAAAGATGGTGATCAAAACTTATGAAATGAAGGAAAACAGGATTTACAGAAGCAAAGATGATCCAAGATTTAATGCCACCCTTCAACGAAATGATTGTGATTTAGTGCAAAATAACAAGGCTGACTGATCATAAAATACTTGGAAGCAGTAATGTGCGTGACACATGTCAAGCCATACTAACTGAAAAACTGAGAATGAGATTTGTCTAAAACAGTAACCTGTAACAGCTGACATAGAATCAGTCAGTCACTGCCTTTTTGTGGTTTTTCCTTGTGTCAAGGTGCTGAAACCAGTGAAAATTTATGATCCCCAAAGCAGAAACCACATGGGAAATATCCATCCTTGAAATGTCTGGGGTAATATACCCACTATGAAGCAAAACAACAAAGGCGTGGATTGTTCTTATTTGGTTATGACGATGTTGTGCACTATGATTATGCTCCACACAGTCAAACTGTTAAGTAATATTGCCATTCAGAAGTGCCAAAACATCTTCGTACAATGTGTCATGAATGGTGGGCAGCAAATTCACCATGTGAAACATCACTGATGTGTATCTGAACCTTACCATCATCACTGAGTGTACAAACACAAAGTTTCAAAAGGAAACTGCTTTTGTCTTCAGGTGAACCACCAATGACAATGCACCTGTTTATTGAGATCATGTTGTGTACCAGATTTTAACTGAACACAGAATTCCAAAAGCAAGACTGTCTGCTGTGTTTCCCTATAGCTTTTTCTGTCTCCTGAACTGAACGAAACCTTGAAATGCAGAACATGTCATGACATGGAAACAACTGAACATAATGCAGTAATGCAACTGCCAGCAATTTCAAAACTCAGCCTGAACATGTGTCCAGTGCTTGTCGGAACAGTGGAATAAGAATGTGTGTCCTGAAGGAACTTTTTCATCAGAAATTGTACTGTTAAAGCAAAATTCAAAATCTGTTTACCCCTTTATCCTTCCTCTGGGCTTTCATGCGTCCTATGATTTTACCATCTCGAATTATCAGTTTCTTCTTTGATGATTTCTCAAGCATGTAAAGTGACTGTGCCTGCAAGTTGTAATGACAGTAAATTCAGTGAAATGTTATCCAAAGGAGTAACTCACTCAAGATATCCAACATAAAACTGCCATTTTACTTACGTGAATACAAGCCACAACATGACATACAGATTACAGCAAGAAAGTAATGAGTGTGAAATGCAATAAAGGTATGCACCATGAGTGTAGTTCCATGACAGGCTGCTAGAGGTGCACTCACAAGTCATCTTGCCAGTCCAGTCAGATCTGACCAAATGGTACTGCATAGCTGGTTCATACAGATGTGCTTTGTGCACCATGTGTTACTGCACTGTAATAAACCTCAAAATGGTACAATGTATCAACATGAGATTTTGTGTTAAGTTGGGAAGACCCCAATGAAACATGAAATGCTGCGAACATCTTACAGGGATAATGCTCTGTCCTGAGCACAAACACTCATGGTTTACACATTTTCACAAGGACAGAGAAGATAATGGATGACAAAAAATGACCTTTAACCCAGAACTGGTGGGCAGGGTGCTCCATTTATTGCAAGGGATCATCAAGTGATAGAATGATGGTAAGTGAACTAAATGTGAAAGAGGAATTGGTAAGATCTGAAATTACAACAGACTGGATGCCTGCAAGATTTTGTGGGAACATCTGAAGGTACGCCTGGCTCCACCAGACCTTTCTCTCTTTCCCAAGTTCACACTTGAATTTGAGAACACTGATATAACATGACTGCTGACAGTCAACAAGAATGTGGCAGCAGTATTGAATATTATCACTGAAGACAGGTTTTCCAGGTGTTGCCAAAGTTTATATAAACACTGTAATAAGTGTATCTGGTCCCTAAGGGAGTATTATGAGGGAAATGATTAACAGATATACTGCCCTATGTATAACTACTTTTATTATATTTTAGTCTTATTACTTTCTTGCTGCACTCTATGTTGCATGGAGGAAGAAACATTCAACCCCCATGAAAAGGTCTGTTCTTAGAAATCTGCTGAGGGAATGATTGTGGAATGGCATGATGACATAATTATGTTAATCACTCTGCAGTCCTTGTGCACCAATGTGCACCATGATTTTCTTGCACCAAATTTTAAACTAAAGTTTGGTACAGGTTTGTTTACTGTATCAGTCATTATTAAACAGTAGTAGTACCATTACAAAAAGCTTGAAACACCACACTGTAGTTACTCAAATCACAAACACTTAGCAGGACTTTTTCCATCATCAACACACTTTAAAAATGCACAGTTAAAAAACCACTACAGTTCAGAAAAAACTTCTTCCATCCTCAGGTGACCACTAAACCCAAACAAACACAAGCCAGCTAAAACATATGTAACCTTATCATAAAACATCCATTAGGTTACATATGTTTTAACTAGTTCATGTTTGTTTGGGTTTAGCAGTCACCTGAGGATGGAAGAAGTTTCTTTTCTTCTGCAACGTGGTGGTTTTTTTAACTGTGTGTTTTTTAACTGTGTTGATGATGGAAAAAAGTCCTACTAAGTGACTGTGATTTGAGTGAAGTTACACCACTGTCAAGAACTGATACATTGCACACTGTATTTACTTATAACTCTACGTATTCTGGTCTTCCCAAATACAAGAAGTCCAAGTCAGGTTACATATTTTAAGGATATGATTTACTCATATTCTGGCCACAGAAAACATATACAGAGTAAAATTATATCAGTACAAATTCTAAATTTAGTTTGTACGATATAATTTTACTATGAATACTATTATACATTTTATTACCTAGTACAATGTGTGTATATATATACACACACACACACATACATATATATATGAATAAGCCACTGAAATCTACAGCACCTAATTTATATAATTTCCCATCACACAGTAACAGAAGGAACCATCAGTAAGTTCTGCCAGAAAGTCCCATTCCAACATGTCTACGATTATTTACCAAGTACCTGGGAGGGGAGTGAGTCCCTTCGTGCACCTACTCGGCTAGGGTCTGTTCGATCATCCATCATAAGACTGTCATCATCCAAGTCATCATCATCTACATCACTCATTCCTGAAAAGATGAAATCATATTGGAATGAAAGAGATCAGCACATTTCTAAAGTGTATTACAGTCACTCATACTGGAAGCTGGTGTTAGTGAATGTTGTCTATCCAGACAGGATGGAATAGCCAGTTTCACAGTTCTATACGCATGTGGTATAGTATGATTTGCCATAACTTGCTCAGTTTTGCCAAGGAATTTGCAAGTGGGCAGGCACATGAACAATGCAAAATGTTTTGAATATAATAAGAAATATCTTCTGCATACATATATTAAATATAATGGTTGCATGTTCTTATTTTCTGTAATTATACACACCTAAGTTACATGACGAAATAAATAAGACAGGTTAATACTGATTACTATTGATGGTAACCATGCAAATGCTAGCAACAAAAGCAGTCATAAATGTACACAGGTCTTCATGCAAAGTGCCTTTTATTTTTGTCCGACTTTAACCAAAGTTCAGTTGTCTGAAAAGACTTCAGTAACCCCCCCCCCCTCCACAATACAAAATTTCATGAAAATCCATCCAGCAGAAGCAGTTGTTCCATGTGGACAGATGGACAGACATCACAAAGTTAATGGTCACTTTTTGCAACTTTGCAAATGCAGCTAAAAGTCTGGTCATCTCTCAACTTTGAACCAAATTTAAACATGGTAAACCCGACATCCATAATCTAAAGGGAAGTCAGTCTTATTTAAGAAGTACTTATATGTGGAACTGGATGTCCAGTAGAAGCCATAGAGTGAAAAACAATAGATTTAATAAAAAGGTGTCATAAAGAGAAAAACTATAGATTTAATGAAGCATTGGCCATGCAAAAATGGAGATGGATACGAGCTGCAGTTCTGCATGGCTGACTGCCCACAAAGACTTTACTGCATGTCACTGCCATGACAGAATCAAAACCTGCATGCATGGATTTAGTTCTCAAGTTACACTCACATATTCAGCACAACAGTACCACATCTTCAAGGGTTGACTAGATACTCACCCAGTGAGTCCATGCTGGAATCCTCATCAACTTCATCTGGTGGTGGATACATTCCTAATTCCAAATCTGATTCTGAAGATCCTGGATCTTGTTTCAGTGGATACTCATCAGGCATTTCCTCCTGGAATACAGTACAGTACAGCAAAACGTCATTAATTTTTAGTGCTAGGGACAAAGTAATCGGGCTTCAAATTACATGGTTTTGAATTAGCCAGTCTTTTCAGTGCACACCTTCTGTTATGTAGTTATGATGTGTAGTCAGCTATGATTTGTTTTACTTAATTGAGGAATTGTAAGAGCCCCTTCTTGTATTTATTTTTTAAATGCCTAATACATAATTCTGTACAACTTACATCCAGATTCAGGCCAGCAAACAATTCATGTCTGTCAAACTCTGATTTTAGTTCACTGTTTCTCAAAAAAACACTCCAGTGACCTTTGTACCCAGGGGTACCCAGTGTTAAGAAAAAGATTTATATGAAGTGCCCATAAAATAACATAGTACAGTAGACTTCACTCTGGCACCATCAGGATTGAGATGGTATTGGACTACAGGATATGCTAGACTGTCAGGAGCAATGCAACACTGACAATGAAAAAGAATTTCATTGTCAGTGCTGCATGCTTTTCCTTCACACCTTTACTACCAGTAGCATCTCTGTTTATCTCTGACATAATTGTTACAGTCAGATTAATATATATATATTCAAAATAAGAGCACTTACAAACATAACAATGGAAAATGGCAAACTGATATCATGTAAGATTGTGATGAGCTAACTCACTATAATTCAGTTCAGCTCAAGTTGCCATTACTTTTTTTTTGAAGATCACTCAGTATAATTCAATTCAGCTCATGTTGCCATCACTTTTTTGAAGCTTACTCACTAGTGCTTGCCAGATTTTAACCTGGACTGCCAGGAGTGCTGGATCATCTGATACTGGACTAGTGGACTCTTACTTTAGTAAAATTATTCAACTTCTGTTAATCAAAGAGTTGTAGTATAGTTTTGGATTAAAAATTAACTGTATTTTGAATTAAGCACATTAAAAAGGACACAAAATCCTATGTCTGAAGCTGTGGAACACCACATATTTTGAATTATATGCTGTTTTTAAATGAAATATTTCACATTCACAAGTGTTTAATGTACATAACTGACAGCAGAAATCAAGGGCACAATTATGCAAAATTAAATACAGTATTCAAATTCCTAATATTGCTATCCTGAACTTAGTTACAGGCACTAGCGAACATCATATATGTTGAAGCTGTTCCAACATTTCGGCAAAGAAGGCTGTTGTCATCTACAGGGTGATCTAAGGCAGCAGGAGGATGTAGCAAAATACATGGAAGTTGTGGTGGGAGTAAGTGTAGAGGTGTGTAGCATGGTGCTGTCCAGTTAGAAGGGCCACGTGATCAAGACAAAAGTTTGGAGAAGAGGCATGAAGTCAGAGTTTCCTCTGTTTGTACATAAACTGAGTAAAGTCTGGTTTCACCTCTTCAGAAGCTGACAGTCACTTAGCTCTTCATAAATTCCCTGCCTTTTATGGGACCTGAAGATTCATCACCATGTTCACAAGAATCTCCCATTATATTGTGGCAGATGAATCCAGTCCATGCCCTCAAAATATATTTGAGACCTATGTCATATATGTCATTCACCATGCAACTCACATACTTCAATACAAATCTTACATTTGTGAGAATTATGCTGTCCCTAATCATTCTTACTATATTAAATAACATGAGGACTGTTTAATTCACATATGATAAACAGTTATCCATTCACAAGATATCCAATCATATGCAAACAGTCAACTGACTTACTTCTGACATTTCTGAGTGTGATTCCATCTTGAGCATAACTTGATGTGCTCCTTCTAGTGAACTTCCTCCCATAGTGGCTGCTGCTGCTCCACTGCTGCCTGCCTGATGCTGTGGCTTACGACCACGACTACTTGCCACAACTTGGTGGTTTGGCATTGCTGTTGCTCCATAAATAAAGAAATGACAAGCACCATATCTGTATCACTTACTGGAGGCAAAGAACTTGGTAAGAACCAAGACTTTTATTTTTACTCATGAATAAAAATTGGGAAAAATATATAAAGAATTGAATAACTTATTGTATTCTTAAGCAGTACATTATCAACTGCAAAGAAGGAAGGTCCTTTACATATTATATTTTTGAACTGTTGCTTATCAGCTGCAGTTGAAAGGTGCATCCAGTTAAAAGAGTTTTCAAGATGTCAGCTTCTTTGCCTGAACTTGTGAGGCATATATGACAACTGGTGAAGCATAATTTGAAGAACTCACATTGCAGGCAAAGTCATTTATTTGATTGTTATGCACCTGGACTTGATGACAGTAATTACATCACAGACACTGCCAATGGATGACATTTATTTATGGCACTGATAGTGCCCTTCATGTCCATGAAAAGCCTCCTAGTTTGTTTCTTGAAACATACTAGAACTGGTGAAGATATGTATCCAAAAGTAAAGGAAACACTTCTTTGGAATTATGGTGGAAAAAATGACCTGTGACAAAACCGCAAGTAAGTTACACACGAGCTCTGAAAATCTGACGCCATTTTACTTCTTTATTCATCACAGACATTGTGCTGCAAAATGTTGCCACTGGAAATAAAATAAGTTATGGACACTGATTTTAACAGTGAACTACATTCAATGCAATGGTTTGAACCACTGTCAGTTCCAGCACTTTCTGGAGGAAGTAGGATCAGGATATGATGACATCATCTACTACTTGGTAGTAAGATGGCTTAGCAGAGGTGTGGTGTTAAGTACACTTTTCATTTGCAAACTATAATAGATATTTTCATGACAGAAAATGACAAAACTGTAAGGTAAAGGTAACGTTCACCCCTGCCATGGAGGCACAGATGAGGAGTAGAGGTATAGCTTTCTTTAACCTCAGCGCCAGATGGGGATGGGTGGTTAATGTCACACCCCAGTCAATTTACCACTGGGAGTGACCTGGTACCGCTTGTACAGGAGGCTGGGTAGGCCCCAGGGCTAGTCTGTAGGGGTGCAGAAAATCTTGCCCCCCACTGGGATTCGATCCCCAGCCTGCAGCAAGTCATTGTACCACCGACTATGCTATCCTGGCCCACATGATGAAACTGTAACACAGTTACATGAAGAGGAAAGGGTCATGGCTCTCACATTTATTGTGACCATAACATCTTAATGAATTCAATGAAACTTGAAGGAAAAGTAAGGTACTATGTGTCATGAGCCCCCTGTACAAACATATCAGCAAACAATCTCAGCTACTTTCTACCTTGCAAAACTATTTTCAGATTATCCACCTTACCAGGCGATTGTCAGACACTCGCAGACAAGTTAATTAGACAAGTACATTAGCATCACTCAACAGCTCCAAAATGAATCTTCTTTGACTCCGAGATTTTCACAAGAGGACATGTGAAATCCAAATGTTCCAAAATCGTTTTGCCATTGACACTGCTCAAGTTCCAGTGCAGATACAAACAGAGATAAATTAATTGAAAATAATGACACATTAAAAGATATCTTTAGAGAGGGAAATACAGTGCCTGTGGCAATACTATGACAGTTTACCTGAAAATTTCAGTGCGATTAAAACTTTTGAGAAGAAAATGCCAACAGCATTTGGAAGCACTTACATCTGCAAACAAATGTTTTCAGCCATGAACTTTCAAAAAAGTACATTTTTTGCCCATTTTACTGATGACCACTTGCAAGGTACGCTATGCAACTCTTCTTTAAATTTCAAAGCAGGCCTTCACAAGTCTGCTAATTACACCTACCCTCAGAAATCCCACCAAGGATTGCAATGACTTTCTACATATCCCTATTTAGTGAACTGAGGTGAATGCTTTTTTGCAATAGTGTGTCTTAAATGAACAGGTGTACAACTTCTTAGGTCTGTGACATAAATGTAAAGTGTGCACTGCTCCCTTGTCACGTGTCATTTCATTCTCAGAAATATCATACTACTTACTAATATATCCTATGCAAGTGGCATACATTTTAAAGTTAAAGTCAGATGTGGTGTGCAAGGGCCAAAAGGTTACCAACCTGTACAGCAAACAGCTTTTCAGCTTGGAAGGGATAGAAGTACAAGATTCAATAAGTTATACACAAAAGTATGGTGCCGAAACATATTTAGATACATCATATATCATATTCTGTTGATGTGATGCTACGTTGAGTACCAACAACAATATTTCTTAATGTATGTTATTAATGTCACTGAAAACAATGTTCAGCAAAGGAGCATTAGATTTTCTTAAGCTGTTCCACTGACATGTAATAATGTTTGTATAAAAATAATGAACTCAAAATCATCAAACCAAATGATCACAAAACATACCAAAGGAACTGGCTTCAAGCACGTGTCTGCAGCATGCTCCAACACTCTATTTATGTAGTCTCATACAACCTACTATGAAATAAATTTCTCCAATTGTGATCATTTATATACCTGTAGAAATAGGAATAGAATCACTTCTTTCATTCCGACGTTTGTACCGATTATCAATCTCATCTGGTGACTCAAAGTCCATCAGCTTTGATGATTTCTTTCTCACACGTCCTGATCGTGACACACCAGTCACTTCTAAGTCTGAAAATGTGCATAACAATAATAATTAGACTATACCACCCATCTCTAAATGTCAGTATAAATGTAAGAGATAAGCAACTGAGAAGTTATGCACCTAAAGTAAATTCATTCCCGTGCATGATTATCATCACATTGTGACAACGTACAGACAGCAGCAACATATCTCTAAGAATATTTGATCTGTGCATTAGACAGATGTCAGTGGCCAGTTTCATGCCTTGGCCACTTTATTCAAGCAGGAATATGCCCCCACTACCCACTGGATAGGAGGCTGAAGGGGCCTCAGAGCTGATCTGTGAACTATGCAGAAGTGAAAAATCTCTGATTCCATAAGCAACTGAACCCCAACTTCACAGTCATCCAGCCCATAGCCTAGTCACTATATTTTCTGAACTATCCTAGGTCTTTTGAGCTTTTAAAAATTTTGTTTGATGTTAACTACATACAGGAAACAGGGATGATACATACCACTCCTGGGAAAATTGAAGGACTAAATACACACAGAGTTCAAAATGAACATCACATGGTATTTATAATTATTTAACCACTACCTTAGATTTATTAACTTGTATGTAGTTGTCATGCCTACATACCAAACACATCCACAGTTCAAATTTGGGCTTTTGCAATACAGAAAGGCCATACACTCACAACAGATGGCAGAAATCATCTCTTTTCCATTTACTATTGCTATTATTTTTCTCTTCAAAATTCACTTAAGTCCTAAAATAAGTTCAATTTCAGTGCAGAAAATGAACACAATTGTAGAGCAGAAAATGGCTTAACATCTGCTTCACACAACAACACATAAATCTGTCACATCAAGTCACAAAAAATTATTTATATGTTTACTGGCATTCAGGGACAAGCATCCAGGTTAATAATACAATCAAATATTTTAGTTTCACAATAAATCCTACGATCTGCAAAAATACTGTTCCAGGTTAAATTAACTTCTTCATTCCCATGAGCCCAAGTTCCAGGTTAGAGTATCTGAGATCTCAGGTTATAATAACATGCTGTTTGGGACCATCAGAGGTACTGATGGATACGAAACACTGGCTGGATAATGATGACTACCAGGAGAAAATGTAGCTACATGAAGAAACCCCCACCAGTGCACTGTCTACCATAAATCCAAAATAAACTGCAGTGAGATTCAACTGAGGCCTTCATAATGAGAAACTGGCATCCAGCCACTGGAGCTATATGCAGTAAGTAATGATACAAAATGATATACTTATGAAAGAGTTTTGAACTTTTTATGTAAAAATATTAATTATATAGCATGATTCAGCATAAGTAAACAATTTTGAAAATTTTTCGTAAAGTAAGTAAAATTAATCAAAGATAAATACACCTCAAAAGGAGGTGGGATAGTATAGACGTTGTGCAGACGGTACAGTGACTAGGCCACGGCTTGGGCGATCTGGGGTTCAAATCCTGGCAGGTGCAAGAGATTGTTGTCTTCTCCAAAACATCCAGACTGGCTTTAGGTGCACCCAGTCTCCTATTCAATGGGTACTGGAGGCTCTTTCCCCGGGCGTAAAGCAGCCAGATCATGAGGCTAACCACTCACCTCCACTTAGTACTGATGTGGAGCTGTACCTCCACTAACCCATCTATGCTTTCACAGCATGCACATGGACACTACCTCTTTTTTTTTTTACCTTTTACATACACCTTAAAATTTTGAGCTCAACTGAAATGTAATCAGTGCAATGATAATATTCAATGTTGACTCAAAGAGCATAAGAAGCGGTGATGCTTCACACTGAAAGCACAAGAGATCTTACCATTACCAGTGAAGTGTTCACGGACCATCATCCATGTCAATATGGACTCCGTCTGAAAAGACTTTACTGCATTTACTTACCACAAAAGCTTGAAATTTTAAATCTATCACACGGTTTCAGACTGACAGTGCTATACAAGAATGGTTTCACTAAACAGTTATTGTAGGCATCTTCATTGCATTCTCTTTTTGAGCCAATGACAGTCTTTTCACCAGTTTTGGAAGCATTTCTAAGTTTAGTTGAGTCATTAGTCTTTTTTTTAAATCAAATCAATGTTTTCAGATTTGTGGCCTGTTAGACCAGTTTTCATCATGAAAGGGTAAAAACTGCATTGTGAAGCATCCAAGGGATGCACCTCCCCACTCAGTTTCATTCAGCACTGTGTGGAACCCTCAATTTATGCCTCTGCATTGCTGTGACACACAGATGGCTGTTGTACCAGACATTCATCGCAGTAAATCAAACTTGATAAAAAACACATGAAGTATAAAACCTTCAGTCAGGTTCAGCTGACACAAGTTACAAGGAACTTGATTCTCTAATGCAACTTCTCAAAGACTGTCTCTTTTGATGAAAATCACACACCTTCACCATAGACACAGACTCGCGCACGTGTGCGTGCGTGAGTGCGTGCGTGTGTGTGTGTGTGTGTCGTAACCTAAAGTTGAGATCATCTTCACTCCGTGTTTATTCATCCCTACTTAAAACTACTCAAACCTGATTGTTCAGGATATAGCTCCACTGTAGAATGCATTGGTCAGTGTATCATTCATAGTATGTCACTTTACCGAGTTTAACATGAAATTTCATACAGATACACTACTCATTTAATGATAATATCAATTTCTAAATCCATAAGAGATCATTTGCAAATAAACAACCATACCACAAGCTAGGCAACTGGAAGTAGGTGTTCACAAATCTCCCCTGGCAGGTATTGAAAACTCAACTAGGAACTAATTACTGCTTAAGTCATTTGTGCTTCGTGTCTTTTCCATTATGAAATGGACAACATTTCAGGTGACAATAAAAAAAATCTTCTGGTATTCCAGCTATGCTATGCTCCATGACAAAATCAAGTCTGTGCAAAGTTTGGCCCCCCACAAGCTGCAAGTAGCCTGTATTTCAATGGACGGCAGTAAAACAAGGAGTTTCTTGACCATGGAATAACAACATTTTGAAGCACCGAAAGAACACTGCCTTTGGTCAAGACAAGGCAAGGTGAGGCAACACAAGACAAGGTGTGTGTGAACATTCAGGAACAAGTGGTATCTTCGAATTCCTCCACCACCCAATAAAAGCCTGTATGTTTGGCCCACGAGCTGCATTCAGCCTGGCTTCCCATGCATCACAATAAAATACACTTTATTTTCTCACAAATAATTAACAGACTTTCAAGTGAAGGAACATTAAGTTTGGCTAAAGTGAGGTATGTGTGACACACACAGACACCATGAAGGCTTGCGTACGAGCAGTGCTGCATACTTCTCACAAGGTGCCAGCTACTTGCATCTCTGAAGTGTCCGACTTTGTCTGCAAGCACTTCATACAGTATGGATATCACAAAAAATTCTCAATGAATAGGCTGAACACTTTGCATGAGCAATTAAAAGGAGAACTTGTAACAAATCTACTTTTCTCTTTATTTCTCAATTTTCAATACACATTTAATTTGGCAAATTAATACACAGATGTGAACACATTTGAACAGACAGTGTCCAAAAATATGCGACATGAAACACATCCCCCTCGAGACCAGAATACTGCCATGCTTATTAGTCACCTTTTTACAAACATTTATTTAATAACATCTCAAAATACTATCTCTTACTGAAGGCAATATATTTTTTAAGTGTTCGTTGCTCTTTTGAACATGTTTTCTCCTACCTTCAGACCATGGCAAATCAAACTTGCTATCACAGGACTACCACAGAAACTGAAGTCATGGTACCCAACACAGATGAAAACAGCACAAACACTTACTATACCAACAGGGTTAGGTACTGAAGTTTCATTTTACTGATGGAAATTGAACTGTAACAAAAATGCTCAGAGCACGAAGGTTTTAGGCTTTGGACTTTCATTTGATTGATATTTGTGCAGGTTAGGCTTTGAGGTTTCATTTCAGTGACAAAGTTTCGGGTTTCACAGGTCACAGTATTGACACGAACTTCAACAAAAATGCTTACTGCATCAAGAAAGTTTACTTTCACGTTTCATTTCATCACATTCCACTTATTGCATTTCACAATACCTCCAAATGTCTATGCCATGTCCCACAGCCCAAGCTCCTTGGCCACCAAGAAACACGTATGGCTGCCATTATATGGGGCTGTGGAGTCGGCACACAAAACCTCCAACTCCACAGCCAAACTTCAATGCCATTTATAAGTGCATTAACACGTTGAGTCCTAAATGCTGTTTTCATTAGAAATAAGACTCCCTTCTTGCTGCATGCACAATAGCGAATAGCGCTACATAACAAGGAATTCAGTCACAATATTAGTCTCAACTAAATCCACAGCCAGGTCCAGTTCAAGGCAATTGCAATCTATGGAAATGCATGAGGCACAGCAATTCTGGTGCCCCTAAAATGTTGGCAACATTTAAGATTTTGTGTCAAACATATTTCGCATGTAAATTTTTACACTGCTCTAACTGCACTGTTCGTTTAGGTATGGCCCTGAGATTTTTGTATTCGGCCAAACATATCTTAACCAGCCATGCCCAAAGATCCTCCCTAGCAACATAGGACCAACATCAGCTAATTCTGAAGTGAGGTTTCACAAGGGACTTCAACTGCTGAATGTCCTCTCCTAATGACAAAAAAAATTTACAATCCATAGATTACCATCACTGGTCTTGATTTTTAAGGCTGTATGTCCAAATCTCTTGATTCAGAGCAAAATCTGTTCATGCCATACCAGCTGCAAATTTTAGGCAGATTTTCTTGTAGTCTGAGTGTACATGCAGTGCTTAGACTAACTTTAACGACTGTGGTTCATGTATTAAGAGCTCAAGTATATTCTGTTAAATCCCAATCAGCTGATTTAAAATATACTCTACAGTATGCAGTGTCATATGAACACATGAAGGGGTACTACATGGTAGGCAGTATCACTGGCCTCAATATAGAAATGCAACTATGTATGGGTCAATATATTTTGTGACCAGATTCCACATTCAGTTGACCACCCTGTACAGCTGGCCATATACTATGAATATACATCGTGCACTACTTCTGTACAGTGAAATAATCAAACCCCTGTACAGGTTAATGACATGTCTGTAAGTTTTCACGGCAACCAAATTCAGTAAAACCTATGATGAAAGAGATGGACTCAGTCTCCAAAATGTTGGTGTACTTTAACCAATAGCACGAGAAGATTTTATTGAAATATCAAAACCACTTCCTAAAGTAACTGTTCCATTCCTGGTTCACTGTGCTTCTGACACAAATGTGTACTGATTTAATGAAGTATATGAGTTTGAAGGAATGTTCATTTTTCTTGTGTATTACACATCATCATCTTGGTTCCAACCATCTTCATCAGACAAGAACCTTCGTTTTGCAGTTGTGTTCATATATGGCCTTAATGCCCATTCAGTATCAGCTGCATCTGCATGGTCCAGTGTTCCCAATTTGATTTCATACAATTTCAATTGAAATCGGGGTCCAACTTCAGCTAACTCAACATCCTTTCCATTTACTTTCCTGTATGTGTGATGTCGAAATGAGATGTAATCATCATGATTAGCAAAGGTGATCACTCGCCGACTATCATCCTTAGGTACAGGAAACAAATACTTCAGTATATTTACAACACGACTGCCAAGAGCAGTTTTGAAGTTGTGAAAAATTAGATGTGGATACTGCTCAGACATAGTGCCAATGTCTGGTATATCATGCCTCATGACAACATCAGTCATGGTAAAGTATGCAGTTGGTCCATACGGCAGATGACACACAACCAAACTATCAGGAACACCACGATGTTCGTGAACAACAACAAAGTCTGTAACATCATTAGCACGACAGGCATGGAGAAGCTGCTTCATTTCATAGTTTCCACGATTCATGCGCTGGGAATTAGGAAAGATCAGCCTAAGTTCCTTCACAAACATTTTGAGACGAGATGAAGGATCACGTGAGGTTGTTATCATTATTTTTGGATCTTCAATGCCAGCCCATCTGTACTCGTCATCTTCATGTGCACCGCCACTCCCGCCTCCTTCTGTACCCATCGTTACAGCAAGTTCTGGACCTTTGTCCTCCCATTCTAACTTTTTCTGAAGATCCAATGCATTCCTTTTCAAATCTGTGTGTAGTATGAGGTTTTCTTCCAAGCACCGTTTTAATCTATCTTTCTTGTCTTGAACTTTTCTTTTTTTCCCCTCAAGTGCCTTTCTATACAAATACTCACGCCTCAAACGTGCCTGGCGTCGTAACATTATTACTTAACAACGAAGCTGAATGAATGAATAAATTAATGAAAAGCTAATTGCGCTGTAAACACGTGCCATACGTCTCCGATTCAGACGGCTCGTTTCCAACAACATGGCAAACTACCTGTGCTATCGATTGAAACAAACTTCGATATATCAAACTACTTCGGAAATAGTGAGGTTATAATCCAGTTACTTACATTTCGTGACAGATGAATGTAATCAATAACGAATAACTATCCGCTAAGTTTACATACCTTCTTGTTTCATTCGTTTCTGTTGAAAACTGTCGATTATATCGTTGCCATCGCTGTTTTTCTTCCTCTTTGGCGTTTTGTCCATGTTTCCGATTTAAATTGCACACGACGCACCAATACCAAATATTTTCCACAATATTTAGGTGATATTAACGTATTGTAACAGAAAAATAATCCCGTAGAGTATGATGTGTTAACTTCAAGCAACTATGCTTTCTATCGTCTACCTTAAGCATCCGTTTGCAACGACATTCAACCACGGGTGCTTATATTGAATTTTTCGAAGATCGATCTTTCTAGACCGAGAAATTGTCCGAGGTGCCAGCTCCCATCAATGGACCAGCTGTTATCCGTGGCAAGTACTGTCGGATCGGTACGAATGATCTATCATGAATAGGGGCATACTCGCTTCTGTGCCCGCTGCCAGACCTCGGTTCTCGCTTCGACATTCAGCAGCACCTTTGAACCGGGTATAATCTGTGCCATGGGCGAAAACGCTCGGAAGGACAGATTCCTAGGAAGTCCGCGATCGTTTGAATTTTAACGATCGGTAATGGCGTATATTCTGTGACAAAAGTGGTTTTACTGTTACTGTTACGGTTACTAATTCCAGGTTGCAACTAGGTTGTAATAATGTTTAAGTAGCTCAGTAATTTTAGTGCTGCAGGACAGAATCAACGTAAAATTTCTTTATTTATTTTATCGCTAGCACCAAATTGTACTTCGATCGTGTAATATCATTTTCCTACATTTGGGCTTTGTGCAATTGTGAGTATGGAAACCAGTCACTGTGATAATAATGTTCAAGAGGACTGTAAGAAAAGTATCTCAGAAGCAGTACATCGAAATGAAATACATCAAGGGCCTCCAACCAGGATGCACGACAGACATGAAATCTCACCAATGCGGAGGTTGCCATCAGGCCTGCTTAGTGCACAGCAAAGTACCGGTTTAGAAGACATCCACGAAGAAGATAATGAAGATGATGGTGCTCATTCAACACTTAATCAGTCCCCTTGCACAAGTTTTACAGTTCTTCCATCGCATACAACACCGCCATCAAAACAAAATAAAGTTCGAAATCCATTTGATGCTGCATTAATTAAAAGGCTTCATCTTCCTATTTTTAGTCCATCTGTCTTTAAAAGGGTTATAAGTCCAACACAGGTAAAATACTGACATACAAAAGTAAATAACCAACTCTTGGATATTAGAAGTGAAGTATTATACCTTTACTTGAGCCAATGCAATTCTTTCCAAATTACCACAGCCCTGATTTTCCACTGTAATATTATATTTCTGCTCCACCTTGTATTTTGAAATGGAAAATGGTAGGTCATAATGTGTAACGTCTAATCCATTCCTTGTTATGTTTGCTTACTTTTAAGGTTTTTTTGTACACACCTCTTCATCACTGTGTATCCATCTGGTAAAGAGGTTATTTTATTTTTAGAATCATTGTAGGCACTTCCAACATGGCAGTACCCTACCCAACAGATCTCCCTACCAAAATTCTACGTGATTTGCTGTATTTACTCCAGCCAAACAACTTCTCTAATTCAGTGTGGCCTTCTTGGCTAACCTCACAGGCCACACTAGGAGTAGAGGGTGATTCTATAATTGTTTGCATTGGTTCATGTTTCTTATGTCCCACATATTTTCTTAGCACTTTGTTTTGAAATGCTTGAAATTTTTCTTTTGGTTTCATTTTAAGAGATCATGTCTCACAACCTACATATGCATTATATATGCCATAACATTAGAATTTTGGGAAGTGAGATAGCATGATAAGTAAATGGATTTCAAGTTTTATTGACCATGGTGGGCAAAGTTTGCCAATCAGATTTAAGTACGAGATTTTCAAAGCTAACAACCATTTCCTTAATTTCTTTGTGAACCTAATTTTTTTTTATTTCTTGTTCACCATATAATGAACTGAGCATCATATGGAAGCACCAGAAATGTTGCAGGTTAATCTAAACAGCTATATTTTTGGTGCTTGCATCTGCAGACAGAATATGGCAAGCGGAGGAGGGCATGTTTTTGTCAGAAAGAATCTTGTTAGATAGGTGCTAGGCATAACTTTAACAAACACAACTTAGAAAGCTGTGACTTCCTCAGTATATAGGGAGGTCAGTTTGAAACCAAACCCAGACACACAGCAAGCTTAAGCCTAACATTTTGTTATGAAATATATATACTATATAACTTAGCACATGTTAGAATATGTGTTGGGTATGACCTCCTACAACTCTCAGACATGCTTGATGCTTGGCGATTAGATTGTTAAATACTGTTTGAAGTTCTTGCCTAGAAGTTGCTAGTCCTGTGCAGCAAGTTTACCAGCAGCTGCATGTTTTGCGCACCCACCAGTACTGTCATACAGTCAACTAACACGTGGTTTAAAGCCAATAAGTGTATATTAAATTCTGACTAGCAAACAATAGAGTTCCAAGACTGATGGTATTATACCAGTATGTTTTGGTGCATGAACCTGTTTAGCCAGTTTCTTTAGTCTACATTATAATGCCAAGTGTTAGTGAAAATAAAGTTCTAGTTCAATTCATAGCAGCCCCACACATCAAGTGTGTTTTTTGTTGTCATGGAATGGTGAGTGAACATCAAGTTTTATTTAAAACTCAGGAAAACAGGTACAAAAATACAAAATGCTTGAAACTGTTTATGGAATGAAGGTGTATCTTGTATACTTGCGTTTGAACGGTTTAAGAGATTTGAAGAGGTATATGACATTGAAGATGTTCCAAGGTGTGGTCAGCTGTTAACTCTTCAAAATCTAGGGACAATTGCAAAAATTTCTGAACTGGTGATCAGATCTTGTGTAATGACCATAAAATTGATGGAGGTTCAAGGCACATTAACAGCAAGCTTATTTGTAAGATTCTTTATGAAAATTTTGGAAAGAGGAAGATCTGTGCGAAGTTTGTTCCACAGAGTTTTGCAAGTGAGCAAAAGGAGCACAGTCACAACATGTGAAGACCTCGTCTGGACCTGCCACACCAACATACACTTTCTCAATTGCATTGTCACTGGAGATAAATCCTTGGTGTTTCAATACATTTCTGAATCCAACCTTCAGAGCATGGGGTAGGGAACAAAATCATCACCTAGGTAAAATGAATTTTGCGTGCCAAAAGTCAAGGTTCTGAAAAATGTTGATCACTTTTTGTATAAACAGGGTGTAATACAGAGAGAATCAGTGCTGAAGGAGAACGTGTGATGGATGAATTCTGTGTACAGTTACTGGAAAGGTTATTGATGTGGACTTCAAGAGTGAGGCCACAGTTTTGAGAGAAGAGCAGTTGATTCTTTGTGCTTGACAGTGCCCTTGCTCATTCTGGCATGACAGTGAAGGACTTTCCTGGCAAATCACTATGTGGTGATCAGCCATTCACCTTATTCACCTGACCTCACATTAGGCAACTTTTTTCTATTCCTGAAGTGAAAACCGCTCTCGGAGGAAGAAAATGTGAGGATGTCAAGGACATAAAAAGGACGTAGCTGTTAACAATAAATTCAGTTTCCTTTGGACACCTTTGATGACTGTTTTGTAGAATCTTTAGGAAGATGTTAAAAGTGTCACATTTAAAGGAGATTACTTTGAACGAAAATAAAACAATTTTCTCCTTATTTAATGTGTATTGTCTGTTGTAGGCAAAGTCCCAGAACTTTACTGTTTTATGTCGTATAGTTCAAATTGCAAAACACACATTGAATATATTTTCCCTAAATGAAGGTATGCATGCTGTGTAATGAAGACATTCATAGAATCCATGCAAATAGGTAACACAAAATAAATTTTTTTGTTATTTCCATTACATCACAATTGATGGGATAATGGCATGGGAAAATTTAACAGCTACCAGGAACGTATTTTACACTCGAAAGAAAATGGTTATAGCTTTTAAGTGAAACAGCACATGTTGCACAGTGTCTGTTGATCAATATGTTTGGACATGTTTATTATTTATATGTTTATAGTTGTTTGTGAAGGTTTGGTTTGCGTACAACAAAAGTGATTTTTAATTTACAGGAGGTGAATCACTTTTTTTTTATTATGGCCTCTTATGTTCAGTCCGATTTTTATTTTACTGATAATTGTATAGGTTTAGATGCCCCAAGCAACTATAAAGATTTCAGTTATTTGTAGTTTTTTCATGTATGAGCAGTTCAACTCTGTATTTCATAGTCTTAAGTATGGGTTGAAAACCCTACATGCTTGCTTGCTTGAGACCTGTTTGATAAATTAATACTCGTCATAAATATTGACTCTGATGGACTAAAACATTTCTTTCATGTTAGGTATGAACTGTGCACAAATATCCAATATTAAGAATAGTTTAGACGTATAACTTGTGTTTTAAGTGTTGGGTGATGACTACATGTTTTGGTGCAATGTTCCATCACTTTTTTGCTGAATATGTAGACTGTTCATTGCTGTGAAGGAGTGGCAAACCATTCAGCCTTCCACAAAAATGTTACATTATCCAAAAGTGACAGGGCATGTCACAACACCCCACCATGACAATCAGTACACTTCAGCTGTAATGTGTGTTGTGTGTGATATTGTAGGATACCCACCAGTTTTCGTGGACCATTGAAGATGTGGCAAAGATTCAGCCAGCACCAATTGAAGAATATCAGCCCCAACAATATGAACAGGCTGTTGATTCAGAGACTGAATTGAAAGCACAAGAAGCTATTGATCAGTAAGTATATGTAAGATCCAAGCTTTATTGTGTCGAGTTCATTACACATGTATTATCCCGGGGCTATTATTTTAATAGACTTTCTCCTGATTTTTGTTACTTTTTGGATTTTTAGTGTTATAGTCAGTAACATTTCAGGATTTGAGACATACATGCTGGGAGAAATACAGTGAAACTCGCTTAAGAAAAACCCAGTTAAGAAAATTTCCCGCCTAAGAAGTCAGGATAAAAAAGCACCAAAATTCTCCCATTTCATTACAATTACCCTTTTAAGAAATTTCCTACTTAGGAAGTAGGATTTTCTTGGAATTTTCAAAATCTTCTTAACAGGGTTTCACAATAATGCTGAAGGTGACCATGACTGTTGCCTGCGTTAGTTCTTCAAGTAATGTGCTCTATTCTATAGCAGCACAACAAAGAAAATAAGCTTGTACATACAGGACTAATGAAAATGCACAGCCAAACTTCAGGGAGTGGATCTACACTACAGTGAATAAAAAAAAGTGTTATATTAGTATAGGTCCTCTGTATCATGGTTTCCTGAAGATTAAAAGAGATGCTCTAAGCGCCCACCTTGAGCTTCAACTCAGGATGCTGCACATCTGAACAGTGATTGTCTTAGTTGCTGGAAAATTCCAGGTGTCACACAGATCATCTAAATCCCATTTTGCGTTCATTGTTCCAAGTCCTGGATGTTATTGATTTCTGTAGCATAAACCATAGTCTTTAGATGTCGCCAGAAGTAAAAATATAAAGGATTAAAATCACAGTAATGAGCCTGCTGTGCTGTTGGTGTAGCCCTTCTATCCATGTTTCCAGTAACACATTGTTCAAAAATACACTAATTGCAATAGAAAATGGGGCAGAGCAGCATCATTATGGACCATAAATGAATCCTAATCAGCAGACCCACAGCTCTGGAAGGGTGTTTTGCAGGCAATGGTAAACCCCAGTCAGGCATGCTGGAAGGAAGTAGGGTCCCACAAATCGTGTCTCCTACAATGCCTGGCCACACATTGAGAGAACACTGTCACTGGTGCCTGGAGTGTAAGGTTCTATGTGGATTTTTATCTGGCTGTACATGTTGATTATGAACATTGATTATTCTTGACCCTCCAGCCATCTGAGTAAATAAAATGAAAGGAGATTCATGATTGGCAGCATATATTCTAAGAAACCACTCACTGAAGATTCTTCTTGAGAGCCTATCAGTTGGCTGAAGTCCCTCTGCTTATAGACGGCAGGCATAGAGGAGTTAGGTGTGCAGGACTGGCCACACCGTTGTGTGAAAGTCTGTCACATGTGGCCATTGTGTCTGTGCTTGTCTCTGGATTCACGGAAATTACATTACAAATTTTTCTCTTTTTGTTGAGGCATTGAGACTGTTGATAAGTGCCCACAGTAATTTGGCCACATGTTAAATGTAGGTGCTGTTTTCCCTGACTGGCAAGATTTCTAACTGGAAAATATTTTTTGTTTATTTTGACTTGATTTGATGCCATTTGGGTACTGTACCTGACACTGAAAACTTGATTATGTTCAATACTAGGCGAAGAGAGATAAAAGGGGCTGCTTGTTTGCTACTGATGAAAGATGAAAGAATGCCAGGGAACATACCTGAACAAGATACATATTCAGCATGAATGAAGTTCATTATAAAAAAAGAGCAGTTGTATGATATTGCTGAACTAAAGTGACTCAATTACTCAAACCAGCTGGTCAAGGACAATATATGAAAAGTTATAAGTGAGAAAATGTGAGTGCCTTGTTATCTACAGTGTGCATGTGTGTGTGGCATACAATCAAGGGTCACTTTGTTGGATATGTTTTGAACATGACGGAGAAGCAAGATTTATATACAGTAGGGCTAAAAATGGATACTGAGACCTGGAATAATGTAGCTTTGAAATACTTCCAGCAGTGGTCATGTAATGTATGAATATAATGGAGGTCAATAATGAGAACATACTGGGAGGAGCTCATTTAAATACCTTAACATTTGATAAAATATGGATAATTTGGACAGGGTCATTAAAATTGATTTAGTTTTATTCAGTATAGAGTGTGTCAGCCTTAACAATTTCACACACATAAAGAGTGGTCAGTATCATCGTAATAGTAAGCATTCTGTTGCAGAATGTCTTATTGTGTCGTTTTTCTTCCTTGAATCTGAACAGTTAAGTATATTGTGTGTGTGTTTATAAATCTGTATTTGGGAAACATTATTGCAGTTTCGTTGCATAATATTGCAATTCTCAAAAACTGTGATTTCTTTTTTAGTTATTTCTGCAACACTCACATTGTCTGTAGTCCCTGGGGCCCACAGGCACCAAATAAGACATCATCATTATTCATGGAAACAAATGGCAATTACAGTTCACATAAGCAGACATCATTAAATAGCAGGGATGATGATGGAGATGGAGCAATATCTGGGGACTTCAGCTACAGTGTGTCTGCAAAGAAAGAAGGTGAACCAAATTATTGTCAAGAATAGTCATATCTTTTGTATGATCACTGGATAATGTGAACAAATGAATGACAAATATACATATCTTGGTCCTAAAGTGGAAAAGTATTTCATTCTGTGTGTGTTGTATATACATATTGAATTATTTGTAGTCTAATTTACAGTTTGACTGGAGTTGTGGTCCAAACACTGGTTATTCTGACATGTTTTTGTGATTTTTGTCAGTTTCTCCAGGCAAATGCGAAAATTATACCACAACATAAACCATGACCACTTCCCTCCACGTCCTTCCAGGTTCCTTACTGTCAATTCTGTCACCCCTTAGTGCAATATAACTTGAAATTCCAGATGTATCATTAACCATTCTCTACCGAACATCAAGCAAATTAGACATGTAGTGTGCAGTTTAAAATTCCAAAGTTGGTTAAAGTTGTAGCCAGTAACCTGCACAGTAATTGTGGCCGTTATATTCTCGTCTCTTTCAGAGAGCACCAAGTGTTTAATTCCAGTGCAAAAGGCTTAAACAAAGTTCTTATTCATAAAATAAGACATGTATTGTTTGATATGCAAGAAGAAACACATATTTATATTTAAATTTGAAGTTAAACTTGTGTGTTTACACTTAATTTCAGTTTGGTTTTCTTTGAGAAGATCCCTTAGATTGTATAAGACTAACAGGCCAGTGGAGCCTGCATAGCATAGTCAATACAGTGACTAGGCTGTAGGCTGGACAACCAAGGAATCGTGTTCCATTCCCCATCTGGGGTAAGAGATTTTTCTTTCTGTCCTCAGCATCTAGAATTGCTGTGGGCCCACCCAGCTCTTTATATGGTGGGTACCAGCAGCTCTTTTCCTAGGGTGTGGAGCTTACCACTTGCCTCCATGTAGTGCTGAGGTGAAGAAAGAGTGGCTTTATACATTATTATCCCGTATGCCTTATCGGTGTGTATGCAAAGGCTCACTTTACCTTCACTTTAACATGCCCATTGTCATATGCTGGTGATCATAATTTTGCATGTGTAAGCGTAGATTTCTGTTCCACTGTTATCTCTTTGAGTAGTGAGCAATTTTCAGTGTCTCTCTTTCAGTTCATGTAACAAGACTCCTGTGTTTTATATTTTGCAGCTTCAACCCAAACTGTGCTAACATTACCGCCAGAATTGCCACCAGTTTTGGAAAGTGCTTTGAAGCCATACTTCACATTTGCTGAGGTATGATTCGCTGTTCCATCCTTCATAGTGTGGTATAAAGAGACCTTGACTCCAAACATTCAGTAAATTTGGGCTCTCAAACCACATGTTATTTAAACTTCTTTAGGTTGGAACAATAATGAAAGACATAGTCTATTTGTTACCCATTCACCCTCTTCTTTGCATTGAGAGGTAGACCCATTAACCTTTAATGCCTGAGTGGGGAAGCATTTTCCCATTAAATGTAACTCTTATAGGATGAAAGAGAAGACATTGTCCCATTCAGGTGCTGGTATGGGCATTTAAAACAAAAATAACTCTGGCCATCAGCAGCTGCATTGGGATATAAAGGCTGGGCAGTAAAGGTTAATATGTCTAACATAGTAGGGTGGAGCTTTACAAAAGCTCACATTTGCAGAGTTGGTAGGCATGCAATTTATGTTACAGAATCCTATGAGTATTGTAAAGAGGGCAAACCTAATCAAAAAGATTCATGACTGACTTTGTGGAAATAATGGTGGTGGCAGCGGCGGCGGTGGTGGTGGTGGCGGCAGCGGTGGTGCTGGTGGTGGTGGTGGTGGTGGTGGTGTAGTGATAAGAGGTTAATTAAATTTAAGGAACGGAAAATATTACAGGTAACTTTGGAGGCTGTCAGCTGTGGAATACTGGATTCGCTTAAAAGTTTCTCAGCAAGCTGGGATGATTAAAGAGGTGGATTCTTATGGTGCATTTACTACTTGCTGGATTCCTTCCATTTAAAGTGCTTTCTGTCATGGAGACATCTCAGCATTTTTAAATAGGCAGCGGGATGTGAAGCTTACTGGTAGTGCACAGTGTACTTGTAGCCGGAGGAAACTGTCAGCATCACTTTGGTTTTAACCAACAAATAAACATGTGCGTTTTGTGTACATCACCAGTTACTGAATAAATGAATAGGCCTGATTTTTATACCTTAAATGAAAGTGGTCCGACACGAGCCATAAGATATTTGCACTTCTTTAACCATATTGTGCGTAGTGAGTCTTCTGTCATTTCACACTAAGCCATACATTTCAGAGCTACATAATCATAATTTATACAAAATGTAGGACATTCAGGACGTTTGTTGCACTTTAAGATGACAGAGTCATTCAAAAACTTTGTTTTGGCTCATTACTGGGTACCCAAATGCTGTTTGTGTCAGTTGAAAGTTTCAGTTTCCATCTTTCCAATCTGCATGCAATATTTAATGGACATTTTCTCTGCACTATCAGACACTGTTCAAAATAACATGTCACAAAAACACTGTTGATTTTAAATACTGACCAGAAAGACTTATGCAAGTGAATTCAGCTTGACATTCATTGCACGTCATGACATATTCTTTACAGTCATGTCTGTTCACAGTGCAGTTTACTTTAGGTATGAATTCAGTTGTGATACTGTTTGATCTGGCTTTGCATCAGGGTAGTCGACCATGACAGAAAGACTGATGCAAGTGAATTCAGCTTGACATTCATTGCACATCATGACATATTCTTTACAGTCATGTCTGTTCACAGTGCAGTTTACTTTAGTTGTGAATTCGGTTGTGATACTGTTTGATCTGGCTTTGCATCAGGGTAGTCGACCATGACAATCTGTTTTCTTGACATGTTGACTAGTGTGTTGTTTGTACCAGTGTTAAGATATTTGCACTGCTGTTTCAAGTTATCAGAGTTGAACCTTTGATAATGTGCAGATGTACTCTGCAGTATCTGTTCTCATGTCCTTGGGATTTCTGAGATTTAATTGGCTTCCTCATATCACACCATAAAGAAGCAAAGCAGATGCTCGATTTAACAGAGTAATCGGTGAGAGGGGGTGCCCATTAAACCTGAGTGTCCGTTACAAGCAGAAGTGTAAATACCCATAAAAATTCCCCATATTAAAAAGTGTGTTGTAAGAAAACATATTTAGTGTAAGGAAGGTACTGCCAACTGTTGTAAATACACACTATTTAAATTATTAAGAAATTTTAATATAACCTTAAACCACCACAGGGCCCTGCCCTGGCTCCCGTCTGGGCAGCTGTTAAGGTCTGTGTCTGTTTGGTAGGCATACTAAGAGCTGCACTGAACATATGCCTATTTGTGTTGTCATGCCTCTTTGAACATTGCCAAAGCCAACCCACGTTTATCTTAAACTGAATTTCCATTGTATCAATATCCTATATTCATACTGCATGAATATTGCTGTGTGTACCATTTCTTCACAGCTTTGTCTAAATTTACTTGTTTTGCGGGCTTCATATCTTTCCTTGGGCCACCTTTTACCTAACGACCTAATGTCACCTGTATAAAAAGGTAATGAATATTTCTGAAGATCCAGCTAGGTTTTCCCAATATCAGACACCAACTGCTTTGTTACTCCAAACTCTGTACATACAGCTGCTGTGCTTACATCAGATTATATCTTTTTTATTTAACTTCCCTTTTTTTACGCTTAAATGCAATTGAGATTTCTTCTCACCTTTGTTGGGCCCCATATATACTAACTTTAATAAAAAAAAATGAAGAGGTCTCTGAAAATCTGACTTTAATGAAAATGTTATGAGTTGCATCTAGTCACTGTGAACATATAGAGTATGACAGAATAGTGAAGAACAGCATTTCATCTTCTCTCCTGAATGGCAGTAGATACAATGTATCAATACATAAAGAAATTTTCTTTCTGGGAAAGAATGTCATCAACAAATGTTGAGAAAACACATAGAGAAAATGTTCAAATTTTTCTCACAATCGGCGAATGTTTACCAGCGTTTCTGGTTCTCTACCAGACTGGTCCAGTACGTGCAAAGAAACCTAGCCCCAAAATTTGGTACATTAAATTTAAAATTTGCTAACTGGGGGTCCATTAAATCAAGGATCCACTGTACCTGAATTCAGAATTTCTCTGTAATTATATTATTATCCCTTGCAGTAAGAGTGCATGGCACAGAAACAGACGTTAATGATTCAGTACCTGTTGTAGGATCCATATGAAAGCACAGATGAGGCCAATCTGAGTACAACAACGCTGAGGAGAAAGTTGTTTTTCCATGAAGAGAATCAAAAGATGTCGGTGTCTCCTGGCAGATCTTCATCCTTCTCCATGCAAGTAGAATGCAAAATCAGTAGTCCTGCACACAGCGGTCTCTTGCTACCAACATCCTCCAGGGTAAAGATCAACAGATATGTATGAGTTACATTTGTCATTGTTGTCTAGATGTCAGAATAAGTTTTAGTGTGGTTTTATTTCAAGTCTACAATTCAGCATCATTACACAGCATAAACATCTAATATTCATAGTACCTCAGAAACACTGTTAAACGGTCTTCCATGGTAATTTGACTATCATTTTGGTGTATGTTTTCAAATCATATGACATTGTAAGATGACTGAAGTTACGTTATCCTTCAGTATTTAACAAGTAACTTACAGTTGTTTGCCACAGACTGCTTTAAGTGATGAAATTCATGATTGTATGTTACCATATTAGAAGCTGTTAATACTAGTGACCCATGTTTTTGAGATCCCTGATTTCAAACATGAGTGAATTCTGTTTCCTTATCTATTCTTTCCAGTTAAGTGCATCTGATCCTTGTGACATCCCTCGTTTACTAAGACACAGGCCAAACAATACCTTCATTGCCATTAAATACATAATCTGTCAGTATACAGCCACCATTTTGTCTCCTCCTTAATATAGCCATTAAATTCATTAGTTTCCATTACAAGTGGCAGGGACCTGTCGAAGCATTTGGGGTAGCACAACAGAAGACCCGATACAGTGAATAATTGTTTAACATAACGAAACTCAGCAGATTTAAGAAACAGATGGCTGAATTGACAAGGGCCTATTGCAATAAAGACCAAAACTTGTAATTTTTACTGGTATATGCCCTCTGGCCTAAGAGAAGGGTTTATTTTGACTCCCACAAATGTAGAATATCACAAGGAAGACTGGCAAAAGAAGGCCCTGGGGTTCATGCTTTCCAGTACATGGACTGAGCTGGGTCAGTTCTGGGATGGGTAATTTGCTTGACTTTGTCTACTCCATTGCAAGCTAGTTCATAGCAAACAAAAAACTGACTGTGCTAAGTGTATATGTATAAATCAGTTTGTGTCACATATCACATCACTTCCTGATGATAAATATACAGACCATGTGAAATACCCAATTTTTATTCTATTTCAATGGGGCCAATTACCTGAGTGGACTTGGTGTCATTCCACCAGCGGTCCATATAAATAATCATTCATCAGTCATCAAGACTGTACATAGTATAGATAATGACATCATTACTAAACAAGACAGGTAACATATGTATAACATACTATTGAGGCACATTTGCTTAACCATTGTTGCCATGGAAAAGCAACGAAGCAATAAGCATTACATATTCTAAGTGTGTGCCTGTAGCCTTATTTATCCTGCATTCGAAGTGCATGCACCATATTATATTTTCATCTATGGCCTGTCTGGCTCTACCATATTTTTCCACATTATCCTATAAACAGCATGACTTTCAGAAAAAGTTTCTGAATATAAAGATATTTACTTATTTATTTTCTCAACAGCTTTTCTCTGTAACATTTCTCATTCTAAGAAGAATTCAGCAAGATATAAATGTACATAGGTCTTCATGTAAAGTACCCAGAGTTCTTGTCAGATCTTAATGAAACTTGAATTTTCTTGACAGATTTTCAAAAAATACTCAAATATCAAATTCCATGAAAGTCCGTCCAGTGAGAGCTGACTTGTTCCATCTGAATGGACAGACATGACAAAACTAATAGTCACTTTCCACAATTTTGCAAATGCGCCTTAAAATTAGGGAAATAGCTTTTTTTTGTGCATTTTAAGGGCTATGGCTAAGGGCTATTGTTGTACTCGTTTAGAAATTTAAGAAGTCTCTATAAATTTTAACATGAATAGGTATAAATATTCATTTGGCATTTTTATTATTTATTCTATGTTTTGTTTAATTTTTTATTTTATTTTCTTTATTTTCTTCCAGATTCTTAGCCCTTCTGCTCCAGTAATTCGTAGTCGCACATCTGGTACCCCACACTCGGGTTCCAAGCTTATTGCATCACCAGAAGTTTCACCAATTGGCAGTGTTCAGCAAAATAAATCAATTACGCGTCTCAGCTTCGGCGAGAGAATGATGTTAATGGACAAATCAACAAGATTTGGCCCTTCTGTTTCTCCCCTAGGTAAGTGTAAATTTTTAAACTGACACACTGCACGTTTCAGATTTGGAACAGAGTAGGTTGTGTCCTGAAGTAATATTTGTGCCTAATAAATTTTTACCTTGTGTGTCCAAAATATTGAATTACAGTTGCAGTACTTTACAGAGGACATGCTATTACAAGAGCAGAACATCACTCCTGTCCTTCATTTTAAATAATATGTTCACATCTATTTTGATTATGAAGTTCAACATTCTTAACTATTATAAACCTTACTGAGTTTCAGCAGGTATCCAGGGCTGTGGAGTCAGAGTTGGAAGGAATTTTTGGTGGAATCAGAGTTGGTAAAAATGCACCGACTCCAACTCCCACCTCAGTCTAAAATCTTAACGAGATACTCCAACTCCAGAGCCCTGATAGCTACAATAACCATTAGACTCGTACTTAAACATAGGATGTAAATCTAAAAGGTAGCCTGATAATTCATGTGGTGATGATGAAATGTCTTATAGTTTCACCATTATTAATACATATTGAGCTTTCGTGAAGGAGTCGCACTCAGAGTGTTAAAAATTGAGGAGTTGGAGTCAGAGGTTTAGTTTATCGACTCCACAGCCATGGTAATATCGGCACCCAAGACGTTTTATATACATATTTTATTCACACAAATATTTTTTCTGTGCAGGAAAGTATGAAAGTATTTTCAAGGTAGCCGAATGCGTAATCTTTTACTTCAGAAAATTGACATACACATCTCATTGAATGCAAAACTATATTTCTCATTAGTTGCTCAGTAACTTTATTACAGCAATGTTTATAAATGTTCAATAATCTGACGAAACTTCCATGATACAGCATGTCTTCAACACAAACCTTAACATTTTGTTGATTCCTTCCTCATGTTAGCATAACATAAAGCTGGCCATGTCCAAAAACAGGCTTGAACAGATAACCACCATGTGTCAAAACGATTGTCCTTTTGGTGTACTGATTGTCACTGGGAAGGCAGCAATCACAGGAAGCTGGTGATGTATCATGTGAAAGGAAGGAGGTTTTACTTGGTTCTGAAGTAATTTAGGGATTGAAAATTCATTCATATTTTTAGCTGCTAGTTGTTATGTCTGCATCAAAATGTGCATGCAGTCCTTTATCTACCAACCTTGTCCCATTCAGCAGCTTTTTTGCTGTCCATATTCATCTGAAACTTCATAATAGGACCCACTTTTGCTTCATTTGGTGGGGTGCCATTCCAGATTGACATTGCTGATTAAGGAATTTGATGACAAAGTCACTTTTGTCACTTTTGTCATGAGAAATAATTGTCACTTTTTATGCACAAAAATATTTCTCTGTGTCATGACAGCAGCTTTACAATGAATTGTGATTCTTTGTACCTAAGCAGCATACTGTATTTGCCTTCATCCTTGGTGACTCACACCTAGTAACTATGGCAACCATGCTGGATGTTCGACTTTTTTTCTTTCTCAGCACATATCTCACAGAGAACACATTTGATAACCCATCATGTGACAGGCCACCATAATATTAATGGACTACTCCACAGCCTCTTTCATAAATTGTTTCTTTATGCTTAAAGCAAAGTAAGTATTCATCCGATCTATGAACATACTGCCATCTGGTTCTGCTAAGTTGTGTTTTATGTTCAGTGCTCAACTGTTTCTTCTGCCTCAGCCTGTACCTCACAAAGAACAGCCAGTCACCATGGCAACCAGGGTATGACTCGCATGTGATATAGTATGTAGGGACATGGGTCAGCTACAGTGTGGCCTGTAATTGTTTCTTGTAGAGCTTGTTTTCGGTTGCAGGAAGTGGAGGGAGAATAGGAGAATTGTTGTGACTAATCTTTCTTTATTTTATTAGGTACAGTTCCAATACAACATGAGGACAATCCCTGTCCTGGTCAGAAGTACACACATTTTCCCCTACCCAGCTCCTCTTCTGCTGTGATAACATTGGAAACTTCTTCACCAGTTAAAGGAGAAACAGAATCCTTGAACTCTACATCAGCGATGATTACATCGGAAACATCTACACCCGTTAAAGGAAAGTGTCTTCAGGTCACTGAAGATATTTCCGTGGAAAGTCTTTATTTTAAACAGATTCAGAAGAAACTGAGAGAGTTTGAGAACACTGATAATCGTATAAGAGAGGGAGATTTAACAAATTTGAACAGCTTTTCTTCACATTCAACAGAAAATTCACTGACAAATGGTAGCAACATGCATAGCCATGATACAGGTTACCAGACTGGTAGTATGAGCTGTAATATGACATGTGTAAATGGTGGGACCACTTCTGCATTCTCATCCCTAATAGCTGTTCCCAAAAATTGGAACAGCATGCATTTGAAATCAGTAGGAGATAAGCATGTTGGTTTATCAAATGATGATTTTGGTAGTGATAAATATAATATTGCCAACAAAGCCTCGACTGTGGCACTGCAGGATAACAGCCTGTGGCTTCCAGGCTCAATGCACATTGTATCCTCAACACCAACAAAAGCATGTGACAAAGAACATGACTGAACTCAGTATCATGCAGTATTCGGAAAATATTGAAAATATACAGGCACAAAGATGAGATAATTGCAAAGATGCTAATGTTTTGTTGTGTGATTAAAAAATAATATAAATGTTATAAAATAATATGAATGTTATAATGGCTATTCCAATCAAAGTCTTTTGAGAACTAAGTACTTCAGCAGTGTCTGATAAAGGAAATGGGCCGGGGTTTTTTTTTAATTTGTTGGTATGTAGATTTTACTGCAACTGTTACTTGTTGACATAAATTGACACCTCATAGTGTTGATAGATGAAATGGTGAAATATGATGCCTGGAATAAATTATTATCAGAACATTTATGTAAACACTGGGAACTCAAGACATATACAACTACAGCAAAAAACATAATTTTGTGGATACGTATGGAGTCCATCTGTCAAGACTGTGGCAGCATTGTGCCAGTATTATTTGAAGGGGAAAAAATACTTTGTGATAAACTTCGCTGAATTGCAAATTGTAGAGACAGGACTGAAGCCTTTAAAATAAGCTACTGTACTTACAAACTTATCTTCTTTCTTGGTATTCATATTACCTTCTCCTGAAGCTGTTGTGTGTGAGATCAGTCTCCTTTTTGTATGCTGCACTGTTGGCAAGAACAATGATAGTGAATTGTGAATTACAGGTATGTTGTTACTTTCTGCAACATCTGTTAATAGTTCTGCCTGTGGAGGTTTATCAGATTCTGCGTGCTTGTTTATGACAAGAAAACTATACGAGTGTGGTATGTTGTATTGTACTTGTATTTGAACTGGGATGGGAAACTTGTACTACATGTGAAACTTTGATTTTGGGCGGTAGTGGTAATTTAATTTTGCCATTTTGCTTCAAGTAGTGAGAGAAATATTCTAGGTATATTTCGTTAAATTTACATTGAATAGTAACTTATTCACGAAAAGGTAAACAACCTATGTGGTAGCACTTTTTTTTATGTGGAGCAACCTGGGATCTAGGGGTTCTTGTTTCAGTTCCCATATACAATAGAACCCTGTTAAGGCATTTTTGAAAATTCCAAGAAAATCTGACTTCTTAAGCGGGAAATTTCTTAAAAGGGTAGGACTGAGAAGTTCCATTTTTTAAATTTTTTTGTGAACTTGTTACATATGGATGCTGAATTTGTATAATTTTCAGCTGTCTTAACACATGCTTAGTCGTATCTGACCGTTTAACCATTTTGTCTGTAACCTTTTGTTCACAGTTTTATTTACACCTTTACCTATACTGTTACTGACTTTTCATTCACATTTCATTCCAGTTGTTTACTTTTCCTTGAAATATTTTTCAAGCATGGGTTGTTGTTCTTTTTTCAAAAACAGTAGCAGTATACATCTTCAGATTCCATAGGTTCGCTTTTAGGTAGACCATAAGGGGTGGTCGGTAGTTCCAGTCACTTTCAGTAACTCTGCAATGTCTTGAATTTCTGATGTAACTTATCTGCACACAGTCACCATGAATGTTTCACAATCACGCTACACTGCGACACATTTTTTATTACTGCTGATAAATTATGTTTAAACAAGTTGTCGCAATCAGCTACTCACTTATCTCGCATCAAACCGCTGTCCTCCAAACAATGTGGAACATCGTGTCACTTCGACTAGCACATGCCTAAACTTCTTCAGATGTTATTGGCTGCCTTCATTTCCTCCAAGTCCCGGGCAGCTGAAGCAGCAAGTGAGCTGCTACATGCCAGCCATTGCCAAACGCAGGCTTATGCAGGTCGCGGAACAGCTAGGATCAGCTTCTGGCTGCCCAATACGATTTTTCGGTTGTCGCGAGAGACCGAGTAGTGGGGACTGACTACAGTCTGTGCATCATGGAAGAAATATGACACCCCCATGTCAGCCGTGAGGTTGTGCCATTCCACTCTGTGAAACGTGAGGGAAATGACCTTGGAGATTAACCTCTATGAACTGACCATGCCATTTGAATGCTGCGTTTTGGAAACGGAACGAATGGAAACATGGGGAACTTCTTTAAGATTTTGAAACAGAAAATGTATTAAATGGGTAAAAAAATTGTTTCATTGTCAAATTTGGCACTTCTTATGCAGGAAATTTTCTTATGCAGGGATGTATTAAAAGGGCAACATGTAATGCTAATCAAATGAGAGAATTTTGGTGCTTTTTTATCCTGGCTTCTTAGGCCGGAACTTTTCTAACAGGGGACTTCTTAAACGAGTTTTACTGTATTTGCAGCAAGCCTCTCTAATCTATTACCAGAAGTTTATTTTTGTGAGCAGGTGTTTGGAGTGGAACGTTTATGTTTTCCAAAATGCGAATTCGTTCAGCGTGATCTGGTAAGCTGTTTTCTAATGGATAAACTGATTCCCATACAAAAATTGACTACTTGTGTTAGGTTAAAGCTTTTCTTTATGTTCCAAGTTTTTGCTTAGCCATGCTTTCTATAAGAAGATTTATATTTAAGTCATCACGAATTAGAGAGGTAGCAGATGGTTGATATAAACGTTTCAGTATCCTTTCTAATAGTTTTAAAAAGCGATTTGAATTTCTAAATTGGGATCTATATATGCAACGTACAATCAAATTTATCAAACTTGTGTTTAATTTGATTCCACATATTTCAAATTACTTTTCATTACATGATTTTGGTAGGTTCCTTGCATGGTAAATTATACAATTTCTTGCCAAATATGTTTTTTCCTGACATGTTGCAAATTTGTAACCAGGAAATGAGAAATTTGACATCCCCTCTTTACTGATCTGATCTGTTCTTCCTCCTCGTCTTCTTCTTCTTCTCCTCCTCCTCCTCCTTCTTCTTCTTCTTCTTCTCCTCCTCCTCCTCCTTGTCCTTCTGCCTCTTCTTCTTCCCCTTCTTCCTTTTCTTCTTCCTCCTCCTCCTCCTCCTCCTCCTCCTCCTCCTCCTCCTCCTCCTCCTCCTTCTTCTTCTTCTTCTTCTTCTTCTTCTTCTTCTTCTTCTTCTTCTTGGTGGTGGTGGACCTTCGCCTCTTTCAAAATTGTTCTCCACTGCTCTTGGTCCTGTGTCCTATGCATCCAATTCTTTACGCCTCTCTTCTTTAAGTCTGTCTCAACTGACTCCAGCTACCTTGACCAGGGTTTTCTGACATGTCAAGTGCCCTCTGCTTTGTGTAATGTTAACTTTCTGCAAGGGTCCAGTTCTTGCATTCTGAAGAGGTATCCCAGCCACCTCAATCTTCCTATTTTGATCACTCTATGTTGGGTTCATTGTAGAGCTTGTAAAGCTCGTTATAGTATCTTATTCTCCAGATACCACCCTTATTAATTGGGCCATAGATCCTTCTTAGAATTCTTCTTTCGAAGATTTGGAGAAGATTTTCATCCTTCTTTGAGAGGGGCCAACTTTCACTTCCATACATTAATATGGGTCTTATCAGAGTTTTATACAACATACATTTTGTCTGCCCATGTGATGTTCACTTAAGCATGTGAGATGATGTATGATGAGGTGTCCCTCCAATATAACACTTACCTCTTTTCCTATTTAAGCTCATTATGTTCTGATCATAAGTGACAAAATTATCAAATTCTTTTTTCCTCCATCCATAAAACATCTTCATTTTTTGATATTAGACATTTTCTTTGTCTTTTAGTCTACATTTGTTCTCATTATAGTCTGAATTTGGGTCCAAAATAACTTTTCCCGTTGATTCTTCACAATTGTTATTTGGATTGTCATTTATAGTTTCTACTTGTAATGACTTATTTTCCTGTGGTGTCTGTGTAATGAGATTATTTTTCCAAGTCAAGGGAATTAACTCACTCGCTCTGCATCTGTAAAGAGTTTTGGATAACACCTCAATTAATTTAGTGGTCATTATCTCTTTTAATTTTACATTCATATGCAAACCATGTTTAGTACAAAGATGTTTGTCTGATATTACATTAATTAACAGAATATTTTGAAATTTATTAATTATTTTACTGAGTTTCCTATTGTATCTCTTAGCCTCTTCATTTATACATGAATTCTCATTCAGATAAAATTTGTGTGGGATGTTGATCACAATAATATTTGTATGCTGATTTCTTCCTTAAAAATTCACAGTCTGAATTAGGCCTTCCCAGATACATTTTTATCAACATCATTAGCAGCACCCCATGCCCTACCTCCCCGCCAAAAAAAAATAATATACCATTTTTAGCTAATTTGCTCACAGCCCTCTTGGCTATGTTTATTAACACTGATACGTCAGAGTTAGGTTTCACATAGCCAGTTATTTTATATAATTTATTTGGGTTCCGCGATAATTCACTGGCGTATCCTTTCATATGGCTATCTCCAATGATGATGATTTTGCATCTTCTATCTTGGTTTCCGTAGTTCTTCTCACATTTTGATGTCAATGCAGTGGTAATTTTGCTAGGCTTAGTTCCATTCCTTCTATCTATATTTGTTACTGATGAAGTCCGTGAAATTATAACTGTTTGTACGTTTTGTATTGAGGTTAGTTCTGTTTCAGTTCCATATGTATTTCTGTCTGCTACTATGTCAGACTGCTTTTTCTCCATCTTTGAAGTCTCATTTACTTTACACTTTGTGATCCAAAGTATAATTTCTAATTTAGAAACTATGGACAACATAATGCTTCTGACCTGGGGTCTGGTACACTTATTATATAATTCCTGGAAGTTCATCAAAATCCAGTCTGAATTTTGATAAGTTTTCATTACGCACTAAGCCATTTGATTTCACTGATTCACTCTGCAGTGTATTTTGTTTACTCTTCAAGTTCGAGTGCTCAATACTTATAGTTCTTTCTTGATTACATCCACCCACCTTCCACGTAGTTGCCACCATCTGAGCTTTTTCTCAGCATCATTTTAACCAAGTTAACAATTTTTGTTGCTAAGCCAAACTCTCATTATTATATGCAACTGCTGGCAATTTATACTATCATATGCTTGTTTAAAATCTGTAAACAGTTTATAAATTTCTACATTAAATTTGTATGTTTTTTCAGTAAATTTTCTTAGTGTGAATATCTAGTCAGTGGTGGGGTGTCCTTTTCTAAAGCCACATTGGTACTCACTTAATATCCCTTCAGAGTATGTTCCTAGGTACTGATATTTGTGAATATTTTGTATATTACATTCAGCAGAGAAATTCCTCCATATTTTTCGCATTGTAGTTTATTGCCTGTTTTGTATATGGGACATATAACAGCCCTTTGTCAGTCGGGTTGCATCTCTTCATTTTCCCATATTATAATTGTCAGATTATAAATTCTTCTCCATAGATTTCTACGTCCATGTTTTAGAAGTTCTGCTGTTATTCTGTCCTCCCCTGGGGCTCTTTTTTCTCTAATCTTTTTATGACATTAACCATACTGAATGTAGGTTTCTCTACATATATCTGGGGGCCATAATATTCCATATATGAACCAGACGTGTTGTTGTTTGGTTTGTTCAAGAGCTCTTGGAAGCACTGTACCCATCTGTATAGAACCTCTCGTTCTCCTCCTACCAAACTTTCTCTCATTTCAGTGCAGATTTTGTGTGCTTCTCGGTGAGCCTCATTATAGTCCTGTGTGGCTACTCTGATTTCCTTCTGTACCATCTCCATTTGAGCTTTATTTCGTGTGTCCAGGGCTTGCCTACATTCATCATCAAACCATCCTTTATGTTTTCCTTTATTTTTATATCCGATCACTTCTTTTGCTGCTGTCTGTATATTGTGTTTGATATTTTGCATTCTTCTACTATGTTTAGAAGTACTGGTTTTTCCTCTAGTAGTCATTTATCTCCTCTCTGTACTTTACGGATATGCTTGCTTAATAAAAGTTTTTTGATATCATGTCTTTCAATCTTCTGACCTGATCTTTTTCCAAATACCAGGATTTTAGGTTTGAATGTTATTCACCCCAAGAAATAGTCAGAATTGCAGTCAGCCCTTCTGTAACTCCTTACATCCATTATATGTTCAGCATGTTTAGCATCAGTCAATCCGGGGTCAATTTGGTTTTTCGTTTTTCCGTCTGGAGCTCTGCAATTTCACTTATGGATGTTCGTATGTAGAAAGTGCTACTTAATACCATATCATTAGTTACCTCAAAATCTGATAGTTGAATTTCATTATTATTTTCCTGTCTATGACGACTATGCCCACCAACACATTTGGGTAAAAGGTTCTATCTCTTCCTAATTTAGCGTTGAAGTCCCTACGTATCATTTTCCTACAATGTTTTGATAGTTTGTGTAAGGTTCTAGTTAGTTCGTCATAAAATTCATCTTTGATGAGATCTTTTTCTTCAGTGGGGGCACGAGTACATATAACTGATGTATTACAGAACTTTTCTTTTAATTTTACATAACACATTTTTCACTTATTGATTCAAATTCTATAATGGATGCTTTTAAACTTTTATGTATCAGGAAGCTGGTACCAAAATTATTTCTTTGGTCACTGGTACTGTAACATATAGTATATTCTCTGATGCATATTATATGTATTATTTCCTTGCCATCTGATTTCTTGAATGGCAGCTATCATAATTTTATATTTCTTGTGTTCATTTACTGGTTCCTTAAGGGCATTTACTTGAAACAAGCTCTGAACATTCCATGTGGCTAAATAAGTTGTATTGTCCTCTTTCTCTCTGGGTCATCTAATGTGATCTGTCTAGCTATCTTTCTTTGGTTTCTGAATCTTTTCAAGTATGTGGGTGATCAGCTGCCAGCTCTAGAGCGGTTGGTGTAGCTGACCTAAAGAGCCCTTTCTGCCCTATTGTTGTGAGACACACTTCATCTGACTCCTTGGCTGGGGCCTGTCTGGTTTGGGTAGCAATCCCCCAAGATGCCTACAATAAGGCTGTGTGCCCTGGGGATTGTATGTCCTATTACACAATTGAAAACAGGAAATAAAACTCAGGAGAAGTGCAATCAACCCAAGGGTCTGAAAATGAAAACCATCAAGTAGAGATGGCTGAGTTCAGCAGTTTGTGAAGTCTTGTGTTAAATTCTGATAATGAAATTTGCTTTTATGTGCATAGGCAGACTACCGTTTGTCAGTTTTTACTTTTATAACAACATTAAATACTTGTGGGTCATCTTGTGTGTGATATGGAAGTGGTACACATGAAGATGTATTCTGCTGCGGGAAAAAAGTTGGTTCTTCAACCCCTGTATTGTTGTGATCTTACATACAATTGTTAACAATGAGGAGGCCTGTGTTAATGTGTACGGAGACTGAAAATGAGATTTGAGTGAACTGTAATATTAGAGTATATTATCTATGTGTAGGCCGAGAATTTTGTGATACAGATTGAACCCAGGTCTGTTGCATAACATGTATACTACTGATGAAAGTGCTTTGCCATGTCCTAACAAGATAACAGTTGAGTACTTTGCCTTAGAAATAAGGTGTCTCTGTTCAGTTTCCTATCAAGGTTAGGGGAATCACTTAAAATGCATCAAAATCATGTATTACAGTTATTACAAAATGTATTGCTTGGTGCATGTATTTTTAACTTACATATGTAAGCTGTTATTTTAGTATCTTAGTTCTTTGTGTGTGTGTGTGTGTGTGTGTGTGTGTGTAATGTCAGTTGTAGGATGGTTGGTGAATGGTGAATATGAATGGATCTGGAACAAAGTTGCCATGGACTGATCAACATATTATCTGACCATTTATCTGGGTTATCCTGATGAAACCTCAGGATAATCCATTTCCAGAGCAAGATGCATCTTTGTGGTACCATTTCAGATTCTTCATAGGCCTGTTTTTATACGTATACATTTATTTTATTTTTTTCTCTTATCACAGGCCACTTTTCCCTGGTACTTCTCTTGAACCAGCTGTGATCTCCACTGCTCAGGTAGCAAGTTTCTGACTGCAATACTTTCTGTATTATGTGTGATGTTCCAAGTATAGCTGTCTTCTGTAGTGAATCTATTGAATATTTTTGTGGTATGGCTTCTAAATTTTTCCTTAAACCTCTTGTTACTATTCTGGTGGCTCCAATTACCATGGGTATAATCATACATTTCATATTCCACATTTGTTGCATCTCTATACATAAACTCTTGTATTTTAGTTTCTTTTCTGCTTCCTTTTTTGTGACATTTCTGTTTGCTAGTATTGCCACATCTATCAGTATGCATGTTTTCTCTTTCTTGATTTTAATTATTATATCTGGCTTATTTGCTGTAACTTCTCTGTCTGTGCGTACCCCTTGATTCCACAACACTGTCACATCTTCATGTTCACATACTGGTTTGGGTGTGTGTGTGTGTACCATTTATATGTCATTTTGATGCTTAGTGCTTTGCATATTGAGTAATGTAAATGCGCACAGACTTTATCATGTCTCATTAAATATTCATTCTTCACCAAAATGGGGCATCCTGAAGTTAGGTGGTCAGTAGTTTCTTCATGTTGTTTACATAACCGGCATTTACTGTCAAATTCTTCCTCCAAATTGAATTTTAAAATAGTTTGTACTAATTGTTTGATCTTGTGCTGCCACTGTTGTACTTTCTGTTTTGCCATTAATGTTTCCAAATTTTATCCATCGATATGACTGTTCATTATCCACCAGTTTTTCATCTAAACTACACGGAAATTGCCCATGCATCCTTTTCCCCTGCCACCTTTCTTTTGTCTTCTCCGTTATGCTGTCCTTTATTTGTCTGTTCCTTTCTGCAATTTTATCCTGAGGCTTCTGACTGTTTGTGTCATTGCTGATTTAGTGTTGTTTTGGTGTGTTCTAATAATTTGTACTAGTGGATCTTCAGTACTGTCTACATAGTCCATCAGTTTTATAATTTCTATTATGTAAGCGTCTTCTAACTGCATCAGGCCCCTTCCTCCGTATTTTCTGGAAACATAGATGGTCTGCATCTGCCTTTGGGTGATGCTGTCCATGGATGGTTAGTGGTTTTCTTGTTTTCCTATCCAATTTTCACAATTCTTCTTGGTGCCAATTAATAAATTCCAAAGTATATCTAATTACTGGTACTGCCAATGCTCCAGTTGCTTGTATTTTATTCTTTGCACTTAATTCTGTGTCCAAAACTAATCGCAGTCTCCTCAAATATTCCTTCTTCAACTTTTGTTTCTCATTTTTATGCTTTACATCATGGCTGTCTTCTGTCCCTAAGTACTTACATGCTTTTCTTGGGTCCAGTTCTTTAATGTCCTTCGCAAATGTACTTTCTATGTATGTTTTCTTCTGGACCCTCCCTCTTTTTAAACAAATTTTCGCATTTTCAAACCCAAAATTCATATTAATGTCTTTGCTGGTCGCTTTCACAATGTGTATTTTGTTCTTCAATTCTTCCTCACTTCTACTTAGCAGTTTCAAGTCATCCCTGTATAGTAAGTCATTTATTTTCCTCTCAGCTCCATGTACTTGATATCCACAATCAGCTCTGTTCAGCTCATGTGTTAATGGGATAAGTGTTATACAGAAAAGTAATGGTGAGCGAGAGTCCCCCTGGAATATTCCTCTTCGTATCTGAATGGGTCGTGACTGCACCACTTCCTGCTTTGTTTTCAGGTGGAGCATTGTGTTCCATTTCTCCATTGATAATTTGAAAAATCTGACAATTTTACTACTTGTTCCTACCAAGTCCATTGACTTTTGTACCCAGCTATGTGGAATGCTGTCAAATGCTTTCTGGTAGTCAATCCAGGCTATACTTAAATGCTTCTTTCTCCTGTTGCAGTCCTCGTATATTGCTTTGGATATCATCAGTTGATCCTTGCACCCTTTACTTCCAGGCTGACATCCTTTTTGCTCAGCTGGTAATATGTCCTGCTCTTCCAGATGTGTGGAGATTCTTGTGGCTATTGTTCTTGTTAGAGTCTTGTACATGGTTGTTAAGTATATAATCGCTTGGTAGTTTCTGACTGCCTTGCTGTCTCCTGATTTTGGCAGCAAATAAGTTATTCCTGTGACTAGCCAGTCAGGTATCTTCTCTGGTTCGTCCATTTTATTATTATTATCATCATCAACATCATCATCTCCTTTATGCAGGGTATTCACACTTACATATCTGAAACAAACCATGTTTCTAGGGTCTACAGTGTTGCAGCTATTCTGCGCATACTGTTAATGGTGCATATAACGCTGTCTTCAATTCTTCTTCTTCCATTGACACTACAGCCCACTATGGGCTTTGGCCTGTCGCACAATATCTTTCCATTTTTCCCTATCTGTCACCAGCTCTCTCCATCTCCTCACTCCCAGCACTTGAAGATCTCTTTCTACTTCCTCTTTCCATCTTTTCCTGGGTCTTCCCCTTCATCTCGTCCCTTCCAGTTCTTGGGTGAAGATCTTTTTGGGCATCCTGTCCTCTTCCATTCTCACTAGGTGACCCAACCAGCTAATCCTTTGTGCTTTTATCTATTTTACTATGTTTTCTCCCTTGTTCATCTCTTCTAGTTCTCAATTCGTCATACTTTCCCATTCTGCATTTTCATAATTAGGACCGTATATTCTTCTAAATATTTTTCTTTCGAAAGCTAGGAGAGCTTGTTCATCTCCCCCCCCCCATGCTTCCGTTCCATATGACGCTACTGGTCTGATTAGTGTCTTATATAATAGAATTTTGTTAGCTCTGGATAAAAGTCTACTCCTGAAGAGACCTGTGGCGGCGAAATAAGTTCTATTGCCAGCCAAAATGCGTTTTTGTATTTCTTTTTCTACACTATTATCATTGCTAATTAGCCTGCCCAAGTAAATGAACTCTGCCACTCCTTCATAAGTTACACCATTTATAGTTACCCCTTTCACTGATCTCCAGGATAGGGACGCTGAAAATCTCACATACTTGGTCTTGTTGGGGCTTACTGCCAGGCCTACTCTTCCTGCTTCTCTTCTTAACTCCGTACATAGTGCTTCAAGAGCTGAGCGGCTCCATGCAATTACTAAGATATCAGTAGCGTATCCACATATTTGTGTTAGTGTGTTTAAGAACGTGTTATTTTGTTGCAGGTTTTTTAGGGCTTTATGAAGAACAAGGTTGAACAAAGTTGCCGATAAACCGTCTCCTTGCCTGACCCCTATACTTATACCAAAAGGGGTTCTTACTTTCCCATCCACTATCACTCTAGCTTGGGCTCCTTCTAGTATCATTTTCACAAGTTGTTCCATCTTCTTAGCTATCCCAAAACTTACTAATGATTTCAAAAGCTTTTTTTGGTTTACATTATCGAAAGCTTTTTTAAAATCAATGAAAAGGAGGTGAAGGTCAATATCATACGCATAAAATTTTTCTAATATTTGTCCTACTACAAATATTTGATCCATTGCTCTTCTGAGTACTCTTTCAACCGTTCCAGTATGATGCTTGTTAGTATTTTATATGCGACATTTAATAACGTTATTCCTCGATAATTTTCGCACCTCATTTTGTCGCCTTTCTTAAATAAGGGGATGATCAATCCTACTTTCCAATCATCTGGCATCTTTTCGTCTCTCCATATCTTACGTATCAATATATGAAGCCTCTCTTTTAATTCACAACTTGCATTTTTAATCAGCTCTGCTGTAATGTCGTCTTCTCCCGGTGCCTTATTTGTTTTGAGGTTACAAATAGCTTTCTCCATCTCTTCCTGGGATGGTTCTATTACTAAGGGTTCAGCAGTCAAAAACACTTCTTCATCACTCTCCTCTTCGCTATTTTCTTTTTCAATTTGAGTTCTGAAATATTTTGCCCACTGTTCTAATATTTTCTCATCCCCTTCTATTAATTTTCCACTATTGTCTTTACAGGCATTTATTCTGGGTTGGAAACCTTTCCTGATACGGTTCACAGATTGATAGTATTTCCTTGTGTCAGCTCTGTCCATGTCTACTTCTATACTTTCTATTTGTCTCGTTAACATCTCTCTTTTCTTTTCCCGACATATTTTATTTGCTCTCTTTCTATATTCTCGGTAGTTTTCCTTATTGTTTCTTGTCATCCTCTGTAACATGACTATTCTCATGTTAGTCTTTTCTTGAATAGCCGTTCTGCATTCTTCATCAAACCATTCATTTCTTTTTCCTTTCTTCTCGCCTAGTGATTCCATCACCGCCTCCACTATTACATTTTTAATTTTATTCCATTCTGTCTGGACATCTTGTATCTCATCTATGTCCTCCAATTTCTCGTTTATTTTTTGCTGATACAAATTAAGATCTTCGTTTTTCAGTTTGTCTGTATTCCATCTCCGCCTTTTTCTTCCTTGGTTTTTAGTGCATTGGATAGTCTTTCCCTTAACGTTACCTTTACCAGGATATGATCGGAATCGCAATTTGGCCCGCAGCACGACCGCACGTCCATAATACTTGATGCGTGTCTCTTATTTATAATTTCATGGTCAATTTGATTGACCACGTCAGTTCCGGGGCACGTCCATGTTCCTTTATGTATCACTTTATGTTCGAAGCAGGTACTTTTAATAATCATATTATTTCTGGCTGCAAGCTGTCCCAGTCTTTTCCCATTTTCGCTTGTTACTTCATGTAGAGTGTATTTCTCTGCTACTGTTGCTATAAAATTTTCTCTACCAATTTTCGCATTGAAGTCCCCCAATAATATCAGGATGTCATATCTGTGGGCTTTTTCATATTCCTGACTTAATTGATCATAAAAATCATCCTTTATTACCTCAGGGCTATCCTCAGTTGGGGCATATGCTGATATAAGAGTTATATTCCTGAATTTTCCTCGTAATCTTAATTTGCACAGTCAGTCACTAAGCGGCTCGAAAGAAAGGAAGCTTTTCCCCATTTTTGCGTTTATAATAAATCCTGTCCCATATTGACGCATTCTTTCTTTGGGTCCACTGTAGAAAAGAGAGAAGTCCTTATCAATTCTTCCTTGTCCTTGCCAACGGGTTTCCTGCACAGCTACTATGTCCACTTTTGCTTTGCCTATTTCTTTCATTCTTCCAGGTTTCAACATGGTTTGTACATTCCATGTAGCTAGGGTTATTTTCGTGTCTTTAGTCCATTTCCATTCATCATCATTAAATCTATCCAGCTTTTCTCTTTGCCCGACTTTGGTAACAATAAGTTTTTTTACTGTGTGGGGTTGTTAACCCCATGCCAAACTCCCAACCTGGAGGACCAGGGTATCTCTTTTTGTCTGGGTCATCCCCCTTGACCTGTCTGGCATGGGAGGCCTTACCAGTAGCATACGCTACCGCCAGCATAGCTCTCGGGATCATGTGACCACTCAAGCCCCACCACTACGTCAAAGTAGGGATGCCTTGGGGGGGGGGGGGCTGTCTTCAATATTAAACTCTTTTGTGCTTCTACATTAGCACTTTCTGAAGTATGTGTGCTGTGCCCAGTACAGCTGTTTTCTGTAGTTCCTTGATATCATGCTTTCCTGGTATGCTGCTCAAGTATTTCCTAAAGGATTTAGAAATAGTTCCAGTTGCTCCTATTATTACTGGCATCACCCGTGTTTTTACGTTCCACATGTGCTGTATTTCTATTATGAGGTCTTTATATTTTAGAATCTTCTTGGCTTCTTTCTCTATCACATTTCTGTCTCCTGGGATTGCTACATCAATTAGCATACATGTTCCTTTTTCATTATCCTGGATTATGATGTCTGATTTATTGTTGGGGATGGTTCTGTCGGTTGGCACTTGTTGATTCCATAATGTGGTCACCTTGCCCACTTGACTTGTTTCTACTGATTTTGGTACATGTTCATACCAGAGTTCACTGTCTAATTTTACCCCTAGTTCCTTACATATATTGAAGTGTAGTTGAGCACACACTCTACCATGTCGCTTGATGTATTGTTCTTTAGCCAATATTGGGCACACTGACAAAATGTTGTCTACTGTCTCCTCAAATTGGTGACATAATCTGCATTTGCTATCTGTTTCTGTTTGCAATATTTTTGTTGCATGGTATTTTGTTTTTAGTGCTTGGTCTTGTGCTGCCATTATTTCAGTTTCTGTTTCTGCTTTCAGGTCTCCATTTGACGGTTAGAGGAACATGTCTTCCTTGCTAAGGAGATGTTTATCTATGTTTCTAATGTACTGGCCATGCATTACTTTATTTTCCCATTTTTCCTTTAAGGACTCTGCAAATCTTGCCTTTGTGTTTTGTGTGCCATCTTGTTTCATGTCATTGTTCTTGTTTGATTGACATAATTCATCTATGATCTTCTCTGCTGCCCTAACTGTTGAATTCATATTTGGTTGATTGCTGTCGTGCCTTCTAATAAGATTTACAAACTGGTCTTCTTTGACACTGTAGTTCCATAGATGGATATCAGTGTTTCAGAGGAACACACTGCCTCCATCTTCAGCAGACAAAAGGCTCTTCTATCTTTAACTGAAGGTGGAGGTGGGCTGTTTATAAAACTACACAGTGTCTCATTCCAGAAGACAGCAACCCTCAATAATCACACTTCCCCCCCACCTTCAAGTTCCCAAAGAGTCCCCCTCCCCTTGATATTACTGCATGCCTACCACCCGCCTATGCAATGGGGATGTACACAGTCTTAAAATATACCATGGGGAGAATAGATTATTTTATATGTCCTCAGAATTTCTTAAATTCATGTTCCTGAACACTGCCAGAAAAACTGTGATAACATTTGTGCCAGTAATAGCTTTAAAAATATCTCATATCATGTAGCATGTTTAGCTGTATTATGTTCGCAATAATCGTACTGATGAGAATACATTCATAATGTAAAATTGCACACATTAAGTCTTATTGAAAACATCATACATCATTAAGCCATCTTCCTAAGTTAAGATATGCTTCATATTAAGAAATGTCAAGGTCTGCTTTTTGTACTTCACAGTCATTTATATGTATATATGGCAACAAATGTATTTCTTGCTCATACTACCCCAAGATCAAATATGTGATACAGTTAATCATTATTTTTATAAATATATTCTTTTATTGAGCTCTTGAAGTGTGCAATTGTGATCTTATGCTCTCTGCATATCACATAAAGTGGGGTGATGTGTCAATAAAAACTAGTTGTGTGAACTTGTATTAGGCTGAAGGCCAGGTTAAGGCCATTGCAGTCTATGCAGCTGCAGCCCAAGAAGCCTTGTTGTGTTTCAGATTTTGTGTCAAACATATTTTGTGTGTAAATTGTTACATTGTAAAAATAAACTGAACTTGAGATACACTACACACACACACACAGCCCCCAAATTTATTTTTCCTTTGGCCCAGAAATGTCTTAAGCTAGCCCTGGTTATACTACACTGGCAATACTGTTTAGACATACTGGTGTATGCATGTGTATGTGTGTTGTGTGTCAACCATGTAGGTTAATATTATGTAATAGGAGATGTGATGCAATGAATTTCACGAATGAGAGTAGATACTTCTGTAGAGCGTATCTTCAATTCACTAAACCCATTTGCAATGAAAATCTTGTTGAACAAGGTTATTTCTGGCCATAGCATTTAGAGTTATGGATAATACAGTGAATGTATTATTCAAGCTAGCATTTTCAATTCGCTGTCTTATAAATGATAATGCTAGTTTGCTTTAAAGTGAATTTTATAAACATAAATTTACTGTACAATTCTATCAAAGTGGTACTTCAAATGTTTTCTCCTTTAGGTTTGTGAATATTATTTTACTGCCTGAGTCAGGTGTAAAAAATTATGAGCTGACTGCTGAAGTAAAGGTGTAATAAAGTCACAGTGAATTTGTGAAGATTTTAATAATTATGGTAAAAGTAACATGTTTTTGTAATGTTACCAGTAGTTAACTAAAGCAATACTTTAATTAATATTGTGGCCAAACCTCACTTAAACTGTTGTGTGTTAATAGGAAGCCTGACTTGTGGTCAGGGTGAAAGGCCAACACCACACAAGTCTGACTCAAGCTTTTGCAGGTGGTGGTGCCACTCTTCAGGGCATTTACTGAGAATTTCAAACCCACTGAAAATGTCACTTAAAGTCTCAAGGGGTTAAACATCCGATGAACCCTACACCAGTCATTAAAGGTACCCATGATTTTTCATCTTTCCCACCATCAGCAGAATAGAACACACACTTCCACTTCGTTCCCTAAAGCATTATGAGCAGGATTTTAACACTCTTTGCCCACCCTGTAAGCCAGGACAGTTCAGTCAGTACAGCAACTGGGCCACTGCCTGGCCAACAAATCATGGGTTGTTTTCTGATAGACAAAGAAATCTTCCTCTTTAAAGCATTCACACCAGCCTTGGGGCCCACCCAGCCTCCTCTTCTGTGGGTACTAAAGGCCCTTGTTCTGAGGAAAATGAGGTAGGCATGAAGATACCACACCTTTGTCTAATGCCAAGGTTAACACTGTGTAGAGCTCCAGTTCCTCATACGTCTTCCTGGGATTGTGTTTAACCAGGCACAGGGACAACTTTAATGTTTCTTACCCACTCTGTATATAACTGAAAAATCTGTTTGTATTTACACATATATTGAACTGTGGTAAGGTTAGGAACATATCAGAACACATAAGAAGCTTTAACACAAGCAAAAAAATGTGATGGTGATAGACACAAAGAATTTTTTATGGGATTCTGACAATGGTAAAGTGCCTTTGAAATCATTCACCATTTTGATTTTATACATCCTATATTTTTTTTAAACACAGGATGATGGGCATACTCTGGTCAGTAAGTACTTCCACATACAGTATAGCATCTTGTGTTAAAGGCCATTTACAGCAACTAGATATAAGCTCAGTATTTTAATACATTCATGTAAGATAGGAGGAGAGGAGTATTTTAATTAATGATGCTGTCACTTGCTAAAATTATACAGCATCATTGACAGATGAATGAAATATGAGTATTTAATAATGATGGAATGATGCAGATGATAGAATGCCAAAGGACCCAGAGAAGAATCAACTGCAGTACCACTTGTCCACCACAAATCACAAACGGATTGGCCTGGGATTGAACTGAGGCCTCCATGGTGACAGAAGGAGAGACAGAGAAGTGTTTTATTGAACAACTTTATCAATTGCTGGGATTAAACAGTGTCATTACACGAATGAAATACAAGTATGGACCTTTGGAATGATCCTGACAGGGAAGACCAAATTACTGGAAAACCTGTCTGACCGTCACAAGGGACAAATGACTAACTGCCTGAGCCATGGCACAACCTATTCAGGTAAGAAATTTTGTTAAGTGAAATATGTAAATTTCTCTTGTTTGTAACTTGTAACTTGTTCTTTATTTTCCATAGATCCATACAGTTACACAGAACATGAGGATGTGGAAAGTGTCTTACAATTAAGACAATAATTAAATATATAGCAGATACATGTCAGATCAGTTATCTACATCTATAATTGATTAGATTAAAAATGTAGAATCTATGTAGAAAATTATGATAAAAGCAGCATAATTATGAGCATCAACTGTTATTCATTCAGAATATATCTTTCATTATGTCAATCTGAATATCTGTGAGTTGATAAAGTTTAATAAGTTTAATAAAGCTTGCTAAAAAACTCACAGAGGGCAGCTACACTACACTTACATAAACGTAAAACAACATTCATCACTTCAAGGAGAAGAGGAACCCAAAGATTTATTTGTATATTCACAGGCACCCACCACTAGACCATACCCTCAGCCAATTCAATCCACTCCACATCTTCAGACATTAGGATCCTGCATAATATTATCCTCCTACCTACACCTAGGTATAGATGAGGCATGTGGCATGTATGGGGAAGAGAAGAAATGCATACATGATTTTAATTGGGGAAACTGAATGAAAGACAGCTCTTTGATGACCCAGGAAGCAATGTGAGAATAAAATAAAAAATTGTTTTTAAGGAAATAGGATGGTAGGATGTTGACTGGATTAATCTGGGTCAGGATGAGGACAAGTAGTGGGCTCTTTGTGAACTTTGATTCCATGAATTTCTTGACTAGCTGGGGAACTAAATTTCTGAAGAACTCCTTTCCCTGGAGTTACCTGGTTGGTTAGTAGCTAACCAGGTCCCCCAGCTAATCTCCTGTCTTCAAGTTTTCCTGTTACAATGTTACATACACATTGTATCGCTCATATGCGTGCTACATGCCTTGCCTGTGTCATACTTGGTTAGGTTACCTAATGATATATGGCAAAGTTTACAAATCATGAAGCTCGATGTTCATTGATTTTCGCCATCATTCTGTTACTTTCCCCAGCACTCAAATGTCTTTAACCTGTGAAGTTATACACTGTGTCACACACATTACTTGTTATATACTTAGGTTCTGTAATGTTTCAAGCTTTGGCCAACCTGATGATTACAAGCATACAATTTCGCCATATGCAAGATGGTAAAGGGTGCTTCAATCCCATTTCGAGTTCCCATTCGTTTTCCAATTCTCTCTCCTTTAGTCCAAATTTTTCTACTTGTTTTTTTCTTTGCATGTATGAAATGATATGAATTTTCTTTATTGGGTCACATGTATAGCGCATTCACCTCCGACGACCTTTTCTTTTGGTTTTCTTTCTTAATTCCTATAACTTGTCAAATACAAGATCAAAGGTCACTTGATCGGCCAATTTTACACTCTGATCCCCCATTCAAAGCGTCACCAATTGCTTTGCGAATTCAAATCTCGGAGTACTTGCATTGTTCTTCTATGAGTGTAGAATCTAATACGTCAACTGCACTCCTAGAATCCTAAAGACAGTTGCCACAGAGTATTGTTAAACTCAATGAACACTGCAATAATTTGACCATTTTTAATCGCGCGCATTTACAATACGCTTTTTCGTACTGCAAGAAGACATATCTTCTTTGCCAGTTGCTGCATGCACTGTTCAATTGTGAGACACTGTTGACATCGATATTACAGCTCTGTCCTTGTTGATGTGTGTATCTAAACTGTCTGTGATGAAATCAAAAGTAGGGACATTGATGTCGAATGGTTTCCACTTCGAAAACTCTTCAGTAATTTCCCGCTTTATTTTCCATTAAAGTCCCATTATAAGTCACGTTCCTTTACCTTCACACATTTAACAATTCAATCAAACCAAACCAATTATCGGCCGACACATTTCAGTGTGAATTTTGCAGACAAATCAGGCCTCATCTACGAACCGTGATGTCTACTCCAGCCCGGTAACCAAATGTCTACCTTCCGCTACATGCTATGCAACCACTTGATCACAGACTAATATCATTCACAATGCGTGTGACTTTGTGTATCGCTGGGCTGTGGTAGATAACGGTGGTAGGTAGCATGGTGCTCGGTATGAAGGCATGGATGTGCAAGCGTTAATCAGTGGGTCAGTACGTGTAGTAAAGGAATGGAGAAGTCTGTAACTTTTCATGTAACAGCAAGATGACCTGAGTTATATTCATAGCTGCGGTTCGTATCGCGCAGTAAACTCTGTTTCGGCAATAATAATTAGCCGGGTAATGCTGGGTAGGGAACTAACCACTGTTTTGTGAAGATCCATTCAAAATAAATAAATGCACTGTGGGGGCGGAAGGTAGAATCGTTGAATGCTAAAACTGCTAGTACGTAGCACGGATCAGATGTGTATAAAGTAACAGTTAGGCTCTAAACTACGCGTGATGCATGATTGTGAAAGGGTTAATTAACCGCAACCGGTAACTACCTCTGAACGGTGCTGGTAACATGATGGTTTTTGGAACCACATTATGTGCAACTTCACACGACCTAGCATCTGTCATCTGGAGGTACGGTTACACCATTCAAGGAGTGCCGAAAATACAATTGTGCTGTTAATATTATAAAAGAAACTGGGCAAATGGAAAGAGGAAAAGTATCTCAAGGGCGTGGTGCCAAAACCAAAACTCAGCAGTATCCAGCTGATCTCTTTGCCTTGGGTTCCAAGTCGTCCAGAATTGAAGGTGGCGAAGCAAAGCGCGTCGGAGTGGTACACGGTAAACCAGGGAGCTCCCACTCATTTCAAGGTAGGGGTGCTGCTATTTAAAATCATGTATGTGTATGTATGTATGCTTGTGTGTAGTGTGTTGTAGCTCTTGTAGTAAGTTTTATCCACATAACTTGCTATTGGTGCTTGTCATTGCAGTTTATAGTTTAAATTATTCGAATTTAATAGCTCTACAATCATCTGCAGTAATTTTAGAGTTTATTTTTTTCAGAAATTTATCTGCTTCCCAGGCTGCAAATTGTTTATGGTTTTGTATGATCAAGACTTTAGTAAATATACTTGTTTGTAACTTAATTTCGATTTCTGAATCTTGAAATTACATATAAGAATGCTTTAACATGTGGTCTTTGTTAACCAGGATGGTCCAGTTGTCTTTTATTAGCAAGTGATAATGGGTGGCTTGCTCAGATGGCTGCACCAGATTGAGTTGTTAACCAGTTTTTGAAAAGTTTATCTGTGTGAAACAGTGGCATTGTAAACTGTTATATGTATCAGTTATATCAAAACACATTTCATTCAAAACTGACCTTTGTAATGTAAGTAATACAAATAGGAAATCCTGGTGGAAACCTGAATGAGGTACCCGCTCTAATTGCAGTATCTTTTGACAAAATAATTAGAAAGCAGAAGATTCAGATATTCTGGTATGTGCTGCTCTGCAGTTGGGTGGGTAGTTCCCGATGTTTTGAAGAAAGTAGGGAAGTACAGAATACAGAAGAGTGTTGATGTTCATGAACCTTGATGTTTGGGATTTTGACAGTTTGTGACCACCTATTTCAAGACCATTGTTTCAACCTTTTGTAATTGGTTCTGACAGTTTGGATAAGACCAGGTGGCTGGCAACTAGGCCTCTCTCATTCTCCCATTATTGTACAGATCACCCTTAGCTTAGTCAAGCTTTGTTTTATAGTAAGTGGTGTCGATTGCTTTTGTGCTTTACAGAATGAAACTTTCCCTCAATTATGTAATGTATTTTATGTTTCCAAAAAGTGTTTATGTTTTATTAAAATAAACTGTCTTTCTTTTTATACTTTCTGAGGTTATTTTATATTTTTATTACTGGCATTTTATAAGTTCTTAGAACCAAATGGTCATTTTATATTGAAAAGTGATTCTGTTGTCTGTGATTCTATGTGTATGGTTTTATCAGCCCCAGTTAATTATAAACACTGAGACTGTACTGGATTTAGAAAATAGGCTGACACAGTTTCCGCTTTGCAATAATACTATATGTAGAGCTTTCACACAAAGAAACAAATATTCTATTTATAATGTGGGAAGATTTTTTCATGCCTGGTTAAGTGTAAAACTGTGTGTGGAAATCAGTATGTGAAGAAATGGTGAACCATCATGACAATAATGTGTTTGAGGGCACTGCATTTTTTTCATTGGCTTATTGTTAGCTTTAGATCGCAAACTTTCTCTCTTGTTTCAGTCATTGTTTTTGGAGTACAGCATTAAAGAATGTGTATTCAATATTTTTAGGTACAGACAGAAAAAGAGAAAATGTTGGTGGACCTCTGCCACCTCTTCCTTCCAAGAAGACAAAAGTCGGCACAACATCAATATTAGGTCGAGCTGGTGGGAGTGGTAGTAGTGGTGGTGCAGAAGCATGGGAGATGGTGGCAGTAGAATGTGAGCCAGCTGAACTTGTACCAGCAGTACTTGAAGCTTGCAACTTGGATGAAGGCGATAAGGAGGTAATTTGTACATTTTGCTGAAGGACTCAGTAGCAACTTATACTCATGCAGCTAATTTCAGTGAACCTGCCATGTAGAGATTTATAAAATATTCTGTCCAAGTCTGCAGTGTTCTGTTTACATCTGTAATATACTGTTTTGCTGATGGTGAGGAGTTGTAAGAACCATTCACAACCCATGATTTGGTGGATTGGCTTTCCACTCAGCTGTTTGCAACTTTTATTCAAACAGGTACATTCCTACCCATTCCCCACAGAATGGTCTGTGTTCCTTGTCTGTAACCAGGGGTTACTGCTCTTTCTGTTTTCCAGAACACTACACGTGAAGGGGATATGAAACAGTAATTTTATCCTTGGTTTCTATGGATGTGAAGCGTAAAGTTTGCATTTAAAACATAAATTACAAATGTCTTGAAATAAAATACGGTGAGGTCTTAGTACCAGAAAGGGTTAACAGAAGGCAGATGTGGGGGATAGTACATGTGACCGTACTTCATATTTATAGATTCACTGGTATTATTGTGTTAGTGAAATGAAGAAGGGTAAGATGAACTCAGCACATAAGTAGGAAAATATGTGAAATGTATTCAGAGTTTTGGTAAGGAATCCTCTTAGAAATTTGACACTTGGGAAACCAAGAAGGAAATGGTAGATAGAATGACCATAAGTTGAATCTTAAGGAAGTTGGTTTAAATGCAGATGAAGGTTGTGAAGGGTCATGTTCACAGATGGCTTTGTGACCAGCCAGTTAGGAAAGTAAGTTTATTTATCTTCTCATTTTTTGCATTTTATGGTTATTCTGTACATGCTTGAATGTAAGATGATAGTTTATGATGAGAACTGAAGTATTGCAATATGTCTGTTATTATTTTGCATGATAACAAGCAGAAAAGTGTTAGACATCTGAGAGTGTTGTTGTTTAGTTGTAACCAGATTACTAGACACACACACACACACACACACACACACACACACACACACACACACACGTGCATACATGCACACATACACACACAAACTTGCATGCGTGTATGTGCGCACACACATGCACATACTCACAGATGCACACACACACACACACGTCATTTCCAGTTCTCAAGTTCAGTGATATCATATTTAATTGTAGCACTTTTTGGGACCAGGGTTCTTAAGGTTAGTAGATGTTTTATTGTATTGAATTGGCATTATTTAATTGTTAACCTGTCTTGAAATATTTTGTTTCAGATTGGCCTTTTGTGTGGTGCAATTAGAACTCTGCGAAGTCAGCGGTGGAAACCAGATTCAGTTTTGTATCTTGGCTTGCTGTATCTTGCAAAATTGCGACCATCATTATTTTCTGGGGACTGTATAATGCATGCTTTATGCAGCTTACTGCGACGAGATCAGTCACATAACTTTAAAGGCAAAGGAAATCCTTTGGTTCCTGTTCTTGCAGCCAACCTACTTCTTCGAGGATTTCAAGACAAGAAAACTTGGCCTGATGTCTTCTTGAAGGTAAAGTTGAAGTTACTGTGTGCAACCATTATTGGTAGGAAGTACTTGTAAGATGGTGTTCCACTAATGCAGCTCTGCACTGAGCATTAATTTTCAACTCTGTGACAAGATTTCATTTTTTTCTGTCTGTTATTATTTTACCTAGATTGTACAGTGAAGAAGGTCAGATATGGTAATGGTAGAATTTTTGTAACTTTTAAACAGGAAGAATGCTAAAATTAAAAGCAAAGTGTTTGCCTTTTTGTGTATTTTCAGTTATATGTAGAAGATTCACTTGGAGATCGGGTATGGGTTGATCATGAAGATTGTGCAGGCTTTGTGAACAACATTTTGACTGCTATCAACAGTCGTGTTCTGCCACGATCAATGCTGCAGTCTGACTTGGTAGGACTGCCTGGCTCAAGAGGGGAATCATGCCCTTCTCCGTCTACTGTGGTAATAGATGAGGAGGGAGGTGAAGGATCTGCAGGAAGTGGGGAGGCAGGAATGTCTGCTGATCTAAAGGAAAAAATCGATGTTCCTGTTGTACCAAGGCAAGTAATAGTTTGTCACTCTCTTTGTAAGTATTTTCGCGCTTGACGTGTCAAATTAAATAAAGCAGATAGCAACATTGAACAGAAAAAGAATGATGTGTAATAATTCTGAAATCAGTGTTGTATCATCATAATTTTTAAAATTTATCAAGCAGAAAAACAGAGAAAGAAAATAGAATGGTTTTGTGCAAATGCATTGTAACCCCAAATCCATTTCACTTTGCCTTTTGTTGACTGTTGAGTGTAAGGCATTAGTGGTAGCCAGTTGATTTTAGACATACCAGAAACCTGTAATATGTGTGAAATTTGAGTCCCTCACAGCAGTGTTGAAGATTCATGTCATCTGGGATGTTGTGCTGTGTAGCTGGGCAACATCCCAGAAGAGTTGAATCTTCAGTATTTTTGTATCAGAGGTTCATAGATATGTGCAACTTGAAATAAGTTTCTGTTTGTTGAATTGAAATTTTTATTATAAGCTGATTACTGTGTATTTACACAGTAAAGTGACAAATTTAAATGGGGTTAAGGCTTAAGTTATCACTGATGTGGCATTTGTTTTACTTATATTCAGTTAAGTCTTGATTCTTTATCCTGTACCATTGTGATGTTGTCCTATGACGATGTATTTGTCAGTGGGTTGCTGTTATTCACCTGTTCATTTTGTGTATGCTGTGGACAGTCTCTTTTGTAACAGTAGGACCATGAATTTTTGTATTTATGTGGTATGCCTTGCACATTAAACACATTCAGTACTTCCTGTTAAAACTTCACATTATCAAGAAACCTGAAAAGCTGAGCATCACTTGTTTCATATGTTTAGGTATGAAGGTGCACAAGAGACGGTGCAGCAGATAGTTATGGATGCGGTCAGAGAACAGTTGAATAGGAGGCAGCCTGCAGAAAATATAACCCGCAACTTCCTGCGACTACTTTCTTCATCTTGTGGTTTAGTTGAAGTATGTTGATTGAAGCAAGGAATGTGATTCTTATATTCCTTCATTAATGTTGATCAAGGAACAGTATTGTGATATTACCCCTTTGGAGCCAAAAATTAAGTGCCCAGTGTACTCTGCATGAGACTGGGATTTAAATGGCCACCCATTATATTGCATGCTCGTGGCAGATGACTTTATATGATGTTCAGTCTTCTAAGAATCACTCTGTGTGCTGACTGTAGTTGTTGTTTGGCTCCAAAAGGTTAATCAGACTGGATTTTGAGGCTATATTAGGACTATTTAAATTGTGATTTCACTTTCAGTGTAGGTCACTTCAATGTTTTGAAGAATCTCATGTTTATAATGTTTAAATCTGAAGGACAGATGGGGGGTTATGCAGACCTACAATTTAAATGTGAAGAGTACAGTTTTTAACTAATGCTTTCATCATCGAGCTTCCATTTAATTATCATCCAATACATTTTTAAACATTTTGCAGACATTTCCAGAAAGTCTAAAATTTGATTGTGGTTGTATATAATTCTTCGTTGGGTCCAGTTTCCAAGGATCTGTAGAGCATAGTGTGCTGCTGTTAGACATAGACTTCCTGATTCTGTGGGTGCTTTTTATTCTTCTAAACTGTGTGTTGCAGGTATAACACTGACTGCAGTTGTAATGCTTTGACTGCACTTTGTCCCATGTTACTTAAGTGTGTGTATGCTGTTGCAGGTTCGTGTGGCATCTGCTCCACGGTTGGAGATGTGGTTGCAGAATCCAAAAGTGATGCGTCCTGCTCAGGAACTGCTCATGTCTGTTTGTGTGAACTGCAGTACACATACACAAAGAGATGTTGAAGTTATTTCACATCTTGTGAAAATAAGGCTGAAAACCAAAGCTCTCATCAATCTCTATCTCTCCTGTATCAGGTACAGTGATCTGGTATTGAAAGAAACACCTTATAGGGTTCATACAGGATGTATGGTAGTAGAGGTGCCGAGAGGTGGACATAGGGATGGGAAATAAAGTCATTGTGGTCTGTTGTGAAGTTGTTGTCATGCCATTTGGCAGTGTGTATTGAGTGACAGTGATAAACCTCATCACTTGTCTTGACGTTAAGAAAGCTTGCCTTTTGCTGTCACCCAGAGTATGTTTATGGATTCTGTATGATCCTCAGAAAAGAACAATTATTTCACTAAGCAGCATTAGCCAGTTGACCTTTGTAATGGGGAGATAGTATGTTCTGTGAGAGGTAGGAACTGACTTATTAAATATAATGTGGTAAGGAATTATATCTTATTATTTACAAAGGTCAGTATAAAAATAATACCTTCCTTTTTTTTTTCTTTAGAAACTATAATTACAGTTATAATGAAATTTACATGTATCATGGGTTCATCCTTTATAAAGTTGAGATTACTTTTCTACAAGTCCCTTCGTTTTCAACACAGTTTTCCACCTTTGGGTGAGCTGTGGTATGCTGGTCATTTAAAACTCTTTGCTGAAGAATCGGAGCTCTTCATGCACACTGTGTTTCACCTCATCATCCACAAAATTGCGTCCTCAGAGTGCATCCTTCAGGGGGCCAAAACAGTGGAAGTCAAGAGGGTGCTAAATTGGGACTGTAGGGAGATGAGGGGAGACAAATTCAAGGTGCAGGCTTTTGTGGGTCTAGTGTCGTCTGGGACAGTGAAGGAATCTTGTTATTTAGAGTTCCTGAAGAGAGGTGCCACAATCAATTCAGAGCAATATGGTTTGGCTAAAAATGAAAGATGAATCAGGTCATTCTCCTGCAAGTCTGTACAAAAGGAAGGGAATTGCAACTGTGCAGTGGACTGTCTCCCTTATCCTCCCTACTGTCCTGATTTAGTACCCTCTGATTTCCATGTTTCTGGCCCTCTGAAGGTTTGCACACTAAGGATGCCATTTCGTGGACGATGACAATCTGAACCATAGCATGCATGAAAAGCTCTGATGCTGCAACAAAGATTTTAAGTGACCAGTGTGCAGCGTCTAATGCAGAGGTGGCAAAAGTGTGTTGACAATGAAGGAAACTTTGTGGAAAAATACTTGCAACTTTGTGAAGGATGTACACATTTCGTATGTAAATTTTATTATAATTGTAATTATAGTTTCTGAAAAAAAATATAAGGCATTGCTTGTGTACCGTCCCTCACATTTTTGTTTATGAAAGTCTGGAAAATGGCTGCATATGAGAACTGCAGTCATTACACACAGCTGTGGTGGTGCAACATGCAAGGAGGATAGGCCTCATAAATTTTTTCCTTTTTCTGGGCACGGTTGTACATAGTTTTATTATGTGGTTTTCAGCTTTAGCAGCATCCACCCTAAAATAAGTATATTCCATTGTTGCTCCAAAAGGTGTAGCAAAATGAATTTCATTTTGCATACACAAAGAGAAAAGTTGTACTTGTAGCAATCCAAGTGCAAAGGTACCCTCCATATCAATGGTGCATCTTTATATTAGTGTACTTTGACTTAATGAACTATTTGTAAAAGGACTGATTAATTCTAGATTAATTATTAGATTTGATTGTTTCTATATTCAGAGACCTGGGTGTAGTGGCAGTAGAGGTGAGGTTAATCATGAAATTTAAGAGAAGAATAAAACTTAAATTCAAATTATTATTTCATTCAGAAACTTTTAGCTTTCTTTTCATTATTTAAAAGGCTATGGCAGATGCTTGTACATGAAGTTACAGCTCTGTTCATTGCAAATATGAAATAAGTTCCCATTTGGAGACTGTTCTGTACTTATAAAAAAGTTCCATTATATCCAGGTTTTGAGGAGATTTAATGGCCAAATGGGTTGTACTTGCGCTTTTTATCCAGCACATCCCATGTTCAGGTACTGTATCAGGATGGAGAATAGCTATCCCAATTGCAGTTTTTCATAGTTTTCATCAGTACCTTCAGGGAAATGCTAAGATAGTACCTCAGATTATACAATGGTCACTTTCTGGCACATCCCTTCCAGTTTATTATTTATCATTCATCCTATCTTTCACAGCAGCATAATCGGCACTGTTGAGAGGATCATTAAGTAAACCATAAATAAAGAATGTGCTAGTTTTCACGAAAAGGCTTTTAGTTGACCGTAGCCATCTAACTGATTTCCCTTATTTGATATCTACTGTAATCCGGTTGTCATTGCTGCAAGCTACATGTAAAACTTCTAGGGACTTTATCTGCACAATTGACATTTGTGTTACATTTTGTTTAAGGCTGTGGATTGTAACTACAAGTGCATTCTGTTACTGTTACCATGTATGAAAGTATACATGTTACTCAAACTGGGGATGACAGCTGCTTCTGAATTGTTTTCCTATAACATGTACGGGCATGGAAATAAAATATTGTATAACAAGGCATTGAATTAATATACAGGACAGTTTGAGAAGCTTTCTGAAATTATTAATGGTCTCTTTATTGTTTGAAACCTACCTTTGATCTGATTTTTCCCTGTGCTATTTCTACACTTCCTGAATTAATAAAAAAAGTCATTCCATCCACATATTCTGATCGTTGAGTATGACTGCATCATTACTTCACTGACGTCTGTTTGCTCAGCATTATGGTATTGCTTACTTTGCATATTTTTCCAATTTAGGCCATCAGTTTTAGTGCACTTAAGTGATTATTTAATTATGCGTGTTCTGTTTTGAAACTATTTATTCCATGCATTTTGAATCAGAATTTTCATTGAATGTACCAATTAAATGCAATTACAATACGTGCCATTACAGTCACTTCAGTCCAGCATGTTTTGGCATGACAGTGATATCGCTTAAAGCCATCTATAGTAACCTCGAATACTTCTGTGAATTTCATAACCTTCTGCACATTCTGCTGTTAATACCAGTTAGTATGTGGTTGAAATATGTGAATTTTCTAATATATTCTATACTTTATATATGCTCTATTGTAACACATTTGAATGTAAATTATATTTAAAATATAAAATATAAGTAGAGGCGAGACTGATTTGTGGCAGTGTATATTCAAACATCTACTGCAGTCCTTGATCCAGTGTGGACCATGTCCCTGTATGACAAGTTGAATGGTGTGTACAGAAGGTGTGTTTTATCATTGTGATGTGTTGTTAGGGAGCTGATAACTGCACATCCAGACAACTTGGCTACAGTGATGAAGCACACTATCTACAATGAACTGTCAACTGCTCGTAATCCCAACAACATGGCAATGATCTCTTTGATGTTTCAGTCTGCACCTGATGTAGCTGCAACTCTGCTTGCTGAGATATTTCAGGTATGTTGTTGTATGTCTTCACAAAATGGGTGATTACAGGATGATATAATGCGTTAATTTACTGGTTATTATGTACATGTCATGTGAAATGCACATGTGGAAATAGATGGCAGCACACTCAGAATGTAACATTATTTGCCACCATGTTTTGACAGGTTGATATTTATCGTTCCAAGTGACCATGTGCTGGTCTCTTAAAATGTACTACAAGTGGCCTAGTGAACTAAATGCTGATCACTCTGTGCAACGTTTTGGAAATTCAAACATCCATGTAAAGCTAGAAAAACTGTGGCCATCACAAGATGCACTTGACATTTAAACATGTTGGCTAAACGCTTCTGGTATATAGTGGAAATGATCATTGAGGTGAACCTTTATAAACTGAGAGCGTTATTTCACCATTGTACATTGGTAACAAATTCACTGAACAGGGGGTTTAATATTTTGATGTGAAAATGTATTGAGTGACTTCATGATTTTTTGCATCGTGAAATTCTTATGCTTCTTAGGCGGAAAAGCCTTTCAAGCAGGAACATATTAACAGGGCAGTGCATATGTTAATTGCATGGGCAAATTTTGGTACTGAACTGTTCTGACGTTTTAAATTTAAAAACTTTTTTAAGTGGGGACAAATTAACTTGGTTTCACTGTATATTCCTTCATATTCTAAAATGTTACTGATCACATACCTTCATAAACTGCTGGATATGTTAGTGTTAGGTTTTAAATATAATGAAATACAGGATTTATTATTCTAAACACTTATTTCCTGTGTATAAATAACTGTTTATTTGCTTCTTTTATATGAAAACATTGATCATGGCTTTGTCTTTTTTATGTGTTTGTCCACAGTAACTTTTGAACTAGCAGTTTTTTCTAATTTTGTGAAAACTGGTATGCGCAACGTGCTGTTGGAGGTCTCACTTCGTCTTCCGTAGTTCATTGGCATTCAGAACATCAGCATGATGGCTGCATGTGTCTGTGATGGCTGTGACACCAGCACCATATAATACACGGTCCTGATATTATATAGTGATGGATGTGTATAGAAGTTGTGTTGTGGACACATTTCATAAATGACCATAGTATTATATGTTGGGGTGTGTGGGATTAATAGTCAAAAATAGTATAAAACATTTCTGCTTTGCAGGATTTGTTGATGAATCGTGAAGATTATCTTCGTCCTATTCGTGCTCTTTTAAGGGAGATTGTCCGTGTATTGAGACATGATATCAACATATCAGCTCTGTGCAGAGGACTAATGCTTGACAGAAAAGACTCCTCTCCACAGTTCCGAGATTTTGAATTTAAGGTGAGCGTAGAACAGATGTATTTTACAGTAAGTAATATCTTGAACTTGGTTGTCTGTAGGATTGGTGGCAACAAATTACAGGCAAAACTGTATTCTTTATGGTCCTTCTCAAGCAGCGTAAACACAAGGTGTTACATTCATGATGTCTGTCATGGGCTGGATGGTCACCTACAGTGCTTTATGTATGAAAATTATTTAATTCATGACTGCAACATGTGAATTAACATGATCACGTAATGACATTTTGTCTCACTGAGAAGCTAGTAAACTTACAAATATGCTCTTTGTCTCTCCATATTTCAATTTAGCAATCTCAATTCAGAATAGTGTGTTATTGTCATCAAATAATTACCCTTTTAAGAAATTTCCCACTTAAGAAGTAGGATTTTCTTGGAATTTTCAAAAATTTTTTAACAGGGTTTCACTGTATTAGCACTCGGGTGGATTTTTGAGAGACAGAAAGGGCTGGGATCCAGGTCTGTGTCTCCAATTATGTAGATATGTGCTGTCGTTCAGTATTTCTCAGAAATTTTTTAATGTGGAAACCTTTTTAGCATAAAAAAATTCTGACAGAACTCTGTACCAAACAAAAAATGTTACATATTTAAGAATTATATGAAAGAGGCAGATTTTGCACTTACTGTGCAGCAGTAAAGTGTACGTCATTCTAGGACGGGTGTTTTCTCACGGTACTTTACAGTTTTTCCCCTGTGATCATGCCACAGATGCTCCGTATTCATTCACTGAAGAAAAATAAAGCAGCTGCTCTAGGATTTTGTGTGTATCTGTTCTTGTAGACTTCCAGAACTTTATTGATTGATTGTAACGTACAGACTTTTGACAATGGTTGTACATGAGTAATATCTTCCTTTTTCAGGTGAAACGATGGTTTTACTTGAAGAAGGAAGCAGTTTGCTTCTGAAACGTAGCATATTGTGTTGAGTACTTTTATGACAATGGAAGCAGTTCTTGTAAATGCTGCCCTTTATTGTTGGACCTTTTAAACTTAAATTCAGGCCAGTGAATCCAATTTGATCATGCTGTGAGTTATTGCATTTGATTAGACTTGTCTTTTATTTTAAACTAACGCAAACATGTGCTACATTACCTCTTAATACATGCAGTTTATTGGGCTGGGGACCCATAAAGTTTTATCAGAACTGAAAGGGCTCTACAAAAACAGAATTTGGAGAACATTTTATTGCTGTGTGTGTAGTAGAATATTTTGAGAGATACAGATAAATTAGTTTATGAAGGTATTTAAGTGTTACATTAGTCTGCACCACAATAAAACTTTCTTGGGCTAGCAACTGCGTTGGGGTAGGATGATGAATAAACCAACATTTCAAGAGCCATCTCTGTCCTTGTCATCAGGGAGCTCCCTGATGACAAGGACAGAGATGGTTGTGGAAATGTTGTTTTATTCATTGTTCTACCACCTGATGTGGCTGCTAGCCCAAGGAAGTTTCATGGAATTCATGCACCATGGAAACTTTAGATTGTATATTCTACACCTGTTTAATGCCTCTTATTTTCAGGAGCGTATGTTTGTGTCCATAACAGACCTGATCACCCTGTCTAGTCTTCTTGCCATCTCTCCTGCTGTGAGGGAAGCAGCTGCTCTTCTAGCACATGGAGATAAGAGAGAGATTGCTGTGCTAAATGTAAGAAATGTGCAGTTCATTACATTGATATTGATGTTTTATGTGTTGGAAACTTTATTAAATATTATGTTTATTCAAAAGTCATATTCTCAAACTAAATAATACCCTTGTACTTATGATTTGTTCGCTGATATGTAGTAGTCTTCTTTCATGTCCACTAATTGTTTTTAAGCTGTCTGCATGCAGTGGAAAAATTATGATTATTTAGTTATCAGCAGTGTGTGTTTTGAGTGTCAAATGGTTTTATAATCTGAAGAGAAATCACCCAATACTCACACAGTCTGAAACTGAATAATCAGACATAGTGTTGTGCAGCAGTAGGCAACTTGTTCGGGTGGTAGTATCAGTGCAAGTTGTTGTCGTTGTCATTGCTGCTATCGTTGCTGTCGTCATTGTCATTGTCTGTGCTGTTGAACATCACTGATCAGTGCTGCAGTACATGACAGTATGAGCAAGAGTTGAATAATCAGAGCATAGTAATATTTTCTGCCAGACACAATATAGCAATGTACTTCATTCCAGCTCCTTTTACTGCTCACCCTTCATCCAGCTATGAAGATAACTTGCACATACTGTACAAATTGAATGATGTGTGTGCATGATATCATAGTTTCGTGTTGCTGTACTTCAGTTTCTTTTGTGGTAATGTTGTGAAATGGGGTGAAAATGCCAACAACATGGACATGTTCAGAGTTCAAATTCTTGGAAGACAGGAAAAAGTTAACATACCAAAATCGAAGCTTGAAACCATGCTGATATGCCCGTATCATGAATTGTCCACTACATATTCATTTCGTCAACCTGAACAGTCAAGATTACAAGTTTTGGAATCTGTACAGTGTCTTATTAATTGAAAAAGTCCTAGGTTTCAAGAACTTGGGTACATCTTGTCATTTGGAGTAAAATAAGACTGAAAACAAGGGAAGAGTCCCCTCTTAATTTTAATATCTCCATATCATTGTAGTTGTGAGTAGCAGAACAGCATTCTGTGTATCTAATCATTAGTTTCTTTGGATATACTGTTTATTTCTTATTTATGAGCCAGGTATTTAGTTGAGCATTAATATCAGAAATATTTTAGTTTCAGTATGTTACTGATGGTTAGTAAAAGTTATTGTGAAGTCATATTCTGCTTCATCATTATTACATTTACAGAATTTCCAGCTCCTTGTTGCAAAAATTGAACGTGATGCTGTGTGGTGGCTGCATGAAACCGTACCTAGGATGTATCGACCCAGTCCAGCTGAATTTGTCCATGCACTTCACAAGGTAATTCAGATTAATAGTAGTTGATTTTAGGCAGTCTGAATTTTAATGTCTGAGAGAATTTCAGAGTGGGCCAGGATAGTGTGGTTGGAATGGCAACTTGGTGTGGGCTGGGTGGTCAGTGGATCAAATCCTAGTAGGGACGAGATATTCTGCACCTGTGCAAACAACTCTGGGGTGCACACAATATCCTGTACGAGGGGTACCAGGTCTCTTTCCCAGGGCTAAAGCGGCCAGGGCATGACATTGACCACTGACCTTTGTCTAGTGCTGAGGTTAAACACACAGCAGAACTACACTTGTACTTCCCATCTGGGCCTTCATGGCCTGTTGTAGGGTGAACTTTTCCTTTTTAGAGAATGTCAGATATTAGTTAACATTTCAATTTGAAAGTTTTAATAAAGGTTATGTATTTTCTGGGAGGTGTCTGCACAGTGGAAGACCACCACTTTGGTGAACTGTATCTTCTTGAAATTAATGTTATTGAATTTACTAATATTTATTAACCCTTCTAGTGCCAGGTGGCAGAGCTGTTGGCCACCAGTATTCTAGCATTTTATCCCATTAGGTGATGTATCAGCCACCATTTTAAGTGCATCAAGCTTCTTTCTTATTCATGATATTTCAACAGCAATCACATCATGGAATGGCATGACTTTCACGTGTTCAATATCTCGATATTTCTCTATTTTGATGGGTTATTGTTTGTTAGCATAACCTAAAAATACAGTGTGGCACTAAAAGGGTTAATGATGTTCATTTTGTATCTGTATATTTCACTTTGGACTGTCCATTAAAGTTACAGAACTATCATCATTCGATGCAATTTGGTATTGGCAGTTAACATATTAACCTCTAAAGTTCAGTGGTTAAATGTACCATAAGGTTTAACATATAAAAATTCTCCATTCTGCCCACAGAGTGCATTTACATGTCTTAAATGGTTCTTGACACAATCAGTAATTCTTTCCATATATGGCATTAATTAACTGGTGGTTATAACCAAGAAGGGGCGTGTTAATTGCACGGTACAAACTGAATCTTTCAATACAACTTAATTCAGTTTATTCATAGTCATGAAAGGGTTAAGAGTCAACTATACGTGTACTGGACAAAACCCTTGGGCACATACACATGTGTATGCACATGATCATGTTTATAAGGTGCCTAAATATTCTTTGTGCATACAATGCTGTGAGAACCATTGACCAGTTTTGACGGACTACAATAAAAACTCTAACCAGTATATAACATTAGAAGTCTAAACTACAGTCTTCAGCAGAAGACAAGTTAAATTTGAAGGTTCTGATGTTTGTTTGGAATCTATAAGACCATAAATTCTGCTGTTAGTATGTCCCCATGTAGCAAGTCATTCTTGTAATTACTAATGTGTGTGCCAGGTCTTAATGACTGCCAAATGTCATATATTTATGGCTGCTCTTATGCAGCCCCCATTTAAAATCTGGTCTGCTGCAGATCACTTGGAGTATTTGATCCCAGCACCAAAGGGTTAACAGTATTGACTGTTTTGTAAGTGAATGTTTAAAAAATGTAAAAGTGTTCTGTTTGGTTGAATTTTATAACTTTCTGAAGTAGCTTTATTTTGAAGCTATTACATATCATGAACTCAGATGGGTACATAATTTTTTAATTGACTTTACAAATTTGTTTGTTGTGTAGGTATTATTTATGGAACATCCTGAACAGTATTATAATCGTGACATGTGGCCACCTGAGAATGATCGTGCCCTGATGTTCCGACTGGCTTCGGATGTACCTGTTCTACAGAATACCCTGATTCGAATATTTGTCATAGGATTGTCAAAGGTAATTGTTCAAAATATTTGCATTCAACTAAAACTTTTTATATCGTGGTGGCGTGTTTCATGTCTGAATAGAGGGGTTGTATTTACCTTTGGTTTGAGTGAGCTTTGGCTGCATCTATTAGTTTATTCTTACCAGTTTTACTGTTTATTACCTCATTACACTGGATTTGTGAAAAATATTTTATCTGTACTCGTACACAATATAGCTAATAATGTAAGCTGAATAGAATTGTTTTCAAGGTACACAATGCAGTACTTCCTTGCCAGTTTCTAGTTCTTCATAGTATTGTCATTAAAACTGCTGTCATCTCATATCTCTGGCATCATCTCTGTTCATTTTTAGGACCACCCCTTGGCTCCTGCAGACACACTGGAATTAACTGATCAGCTACTGAAGAGGGCAGCTGCTCAATCATCAGAAAGTATTCCCATGTTGCAAGCTGATAAACTTGATATTATTGATCTTATCTTTAATTTGAGTGCATATCATCATCCCGAGAACATCAACCTTCCTGCAGGGTAAAACATTTATTAGTATCTTATTTTTTATCGTTATCATACGCAAGTTCTGTCTCTTTTTTTCAAGTAGTGTATTTGTTTTAACCTTTTAAGAGTGAACTTTACTGTGTCCTGTATATGCGTATTTCTTTTTTTATACATGTTTTGTCACCTGATAGCTCCATCTAATTACCGTATGGCTTCTCTTAAATATATTAATTTTTGTGCCTGCATAAATGACATCATAAAATGAATGAACACAACTGTAAACAAACATATTTCTGCATATGCGCGTGCGCACTTGTACACACTCACACTCACATACACTCACTAGAGCTACAGAAATTATCTCTGTTACTTCAGCTGTATGGATTATTAAGTATGGATCAGTCTAACCAAGTTATCAGCTGTATTAAAAGTGTTCTTAAACATCTGTAGTCAAATTTCTTTCTGAAACATAGGTACTGGGTCATTGATCATACGTGCAATCATTTCACGCTAATGAAACCAGTTACTTCGTGTTGAATTTGTGTGTACTTTGTGTCCTTTTTCGTGCTGTGTGTTTGAGGTTACTTCAGGTTGATGTGTTTGTAATGGTGTAATTTCACATTTATTTAGTACTAATCTTCGTGCGTGGCATCCAGTTGTGTTTTTAATATGAAAGTAAGCTAACTTTGTTGACTTGCTGGACACAGTGATTGTTTATTGGCAAATAAGTGTTGTGTCCACTGAGTCAAGAAAAGTATCTTTGTTTCACATAAAAAATACCATGTTGTGCTCACTTGCTAAGTTTATATGTGCTAGTCAAGCTAACAACATCAAGTATAAAATACAGTGTTCCTTACCTGTAATGTTCACATATGTTTCAATGCAAGAAAGATCTCATCCCACAACGTACAAAAATAAAATTCTGAACATGTCACCTGCAACCAAATTTACTAAAAAGAAAATACATAGAATATGAATAAAGTGATTTAGCTTGATGATGGCTTTGGTATTAAAGCTAAAATGTCTGGGGATTTATTGTAAACAAGCGTTTATCAGCTGGGTCAAAAAAAATCCTGTCAGTTTCATATTTATCTAATGCATTTGGAATTACATCCTTTACATATTTGTTTCATTAGTTGAGTCTTACTTTTATGTAATCTTTGCAGATACTGTCCCCCTGAGTTGGCCATAGCGAACTTGTACTGGAAAGGTTGGATTATGCTGTTAATTCTCTCAGCACATAATCCAACTACATTTGGCAGTGTAGCATGGGAGAAATATCCTACACTGCACACATTGATGGAAATGTGTATTACGAAGTAAGTTGCTGGAGGCTTATGGATTTAATAGCTTAGAAGTATACAAATCTGATGAACTAGATTAAGTGGGAAATTTTTATACCCCGATTTTTTATATGTATTTACAGATGTCAAAGGAAAAGTAAATAAATTTGCATGAACACGGGGCATGAATTTAGGTTTCATTTAAAATTTATTTAAAGTTAAATCATTTGCATTTAATGCAGAAATAAAGAGATGTACAAGGGTACCCATGACCTGAAATGTGAAAAGAAACAACTGTAATTTTGCTAATGCAGCTGTGACAGCTGTAGTATTTGGTCTCTCAAGAACTTCTTAAGAGAGGATTATTTGCATAGTATTCTTGATGCAGAATATGCCAGCAGTTGTGTGCAAGGTCAGAATAAGTTTTGTGCAGCAAGAGCTGTATGCTAGGTGATGCACGAAGTCTGGAAAGCTTGTAATTCTAAGTGTAGTGTTCATTGTAATAACCCTTCAGAATTGATAGAAATGTATGTTCATTGTAATGGGTTCAGTAACAAAATCCAGATACAACTCATATCCTAATTTCCTGCTGATCATGCAGATAACTGAAGTAAATGCACTAAACTTTACTGATACTGACTGTACTCTGCTGTTCAGTCACTTCACGTATCCACCACCCACAATTGCTATGGGTGAGCAGGTAGAGGAGGCGAGAGCTAAGGAACTGCAAATAGCTGCACTTGAGAAACAGCAGATTCTTGAATTTGAGTCTTATCTTGCTGCAGCCTCTACCAAACAGACTATCACTGAACAAACCAGCCTTTTGCTTACACAGGTGAGAAATATTAGCAGCTGTAAACACATTACTGTTTTTTCCTTAATAATTTCACATCAAACATTATATAACTTACAGTGTGATGCCCAGAGCACCAAATGTCTTATGCAGCCTCCATTTCAACCCAGGTCTTTTGCAGATCACTTGAGGCATTTAATTCTGGTGCCAAAGGGTTAGTGGGGTAAAATTGTGTTAAATACAAATTTAGCTTTGTTTAAAATAGCAGTCGAACAGTACTAAATGTTTTTATTGTGTTATGGTCTGAATCTTACGATTTTATCTGCATGTGTGGAGCCTATTTGCTGTGATGGTGATTTAGTTTAAATTTGATTCTTGCTGAATATGGTCTGTCTTCATTATGTAATACTGAAATACTGTTAATTTTTAATCTTAAGTTTATTCATAGTCTTAGATATTGAATTGTCAGTTTTCCATCACACCTCAAAAACGTAATCCTGTGGTTGGTGTTTTATCATGATTTAGCTATGTATGTTTCGTATAATCAGTTTTTCTTTATAGCTCATAACAATGGATCCAACTGGGCCTCCTCGCAAACCTCCACAACTTGTTTTGGAGCAACTGCAGTCCCTGAATTCAACACACCGGATGGGTCATTTGCTGTGTCGAAGTCGCCACCCAGACTTTCTATTGGACATCATTCAACGTCAAGGGTCATCTCAGTCTATGCCATGGTTGGCTGACTTGGTAGAGAGTTCAGAAGGAGCCCTAAGGTATGATATTCATGTCAGTCCACAATTTTATATAAAAAGAAACATACTGATATTTATAATTGACTAATTTGAAATCTGCTTAAGATGACCCCACTTAGAAGCTTTCCTGCCTGTGATGTCAGAATAATTGAGTACCAAAATTTTTGTGTCAGGTTAACTTACACAGTACCCTTTTAATACATTTCCCACTTAAAAGGATATTCCACTTGAGAAGGACAAGAAGTTCATGACACTATGAATTTTTCTCCCTTTTAACACATTACTTGCTTCAGACTCTTAAAAATTTCCTCATGTTCTCATTTATTCAGTTTGTTCCCAAAGTTCGGTGATAAAATAATGTCCTCAGTTCACAACAACAGTGGTTATTTCCACCACAGATCAGAGGTAGACATAGGGAACTCAATGTCAATCTGTGGAAACATGTTATAGGAAATGACATGATAGTGGGACATTCAAGCTCAGTACCTGACAGATTGTATGCTGTATCTGTATGTTGCTAGGGAAATGTGAGCCTGGAAGTCACTTCTTAGCATTTTACCATTATTACTGCATAGTTTAGTGTTATGTGGTCTAAGTTGCAGGTAACATGGTTAAATAAACTGTAAATAAATAAACAAACAAAAAAGAAGTGAATAAATAGGAAGTGTGATAAAATAGTTTCTGGACAGAATTTATTTCTCCACAACACTACCACCACCACCACCACCAATAATAATAACAACAACACTTACTTCTGAATCAATGTTGTCAACTTTATGTAGTCTCATTGGAACTTCATACAGCAAGCCTAGCAATGACACCACTGTTTGAAACATTTTGTGTAGTTGTTTGAAACTGATCAAATGGGTCCTGTGGTTTTGCTTGACTCGTGATGTCATTAATTCTCCTTCCCTTTAAACCCATTTTGATCTGTGGGAAAAGGAAGCTGTCTCACAGCAGTAAATCTGGTGCGTAGGGGGGGTGTGAAGTGAGAGTCATTTTGTTTTTAGCCAGAAATTCATGCATCAACAAAGCAGAGTGGGCTTGATTTGTTGTCATTGAGAGAAACCAATTACCCAATTTCACTTTTTGTTCCCCCCCCCATACACACATTTTGCTGGAGACACTGTAACATGTCAGTGTTGTACCGTTGATATACAGTCTGTCCTTATGGAACAAATTCATAATGCACAGCTCCATAATTGTCAGAAAAACAGTGAGCATGCTCTTCTTATTTGAGTGAATATCTTGTCTTCGTTGCAAGTCTGCCATTTTGTAGATATATCAAAATCGTATATGGAACAACAACACACATGCACTCATGCATGAATAAGCACTCGTCCGCTCGCTCGCTCGCTCGCTTGCTCACTCCTAACAAAACATTGCTTAACAATCACACATGCTACAGCCTTTTCCAATTGTGCTATGACTCAGCAGGCTGTACTCTAACTAAATCTAATGGTAGAAGTGCATTCTGGCTAGCAGCAGTAGTGCCATCTAGTAGTGAGTCCAGAATTTTTTTGATCACTCCACTTACAGAACAGGGATAAAAACCAAGTAGGATACACATATTTTGTATGATTAAATCATTTATTGCCTGTGTTGCTGTTAGGTGTGTCCATTTTGAAATAGTCGTGAACTTTTTTGCTAATGGGGTGGTTGCATGTGATAAATTACAAGAAATTTAATATCAGATTACCAGTAATGTATATCATTCACAGCCAATTGATCTTGCAGCTGTAATCTGTTGGCAGGTGGTGTTACATAAGCAGACATTTATTCTTTGCATTAAAGTCCTTGAATAAAGTTTTTAGTAATGTGAGATTTGATGTTCTCAGAGCTTAAGTTATAGAGCATACAGTCTTGTGGGATATGAGGACACATAGTTTAGGCCTTTGCACTTCTGGGATGTTTTGTAGCTTGTGTTGGTAGTTGCTTATTGACATCGTGTGTCAGTTAACTTCAGGCATGCTGTGTCCTCTCGTTTGTCTACTCATGACAATTTAGTGATGCAGGCCTTCGTTTGGCTCTGCATGGTCCATTTTGGAGCGATGTGGTTTGGCATAGTTTGGTATAGCGCTTCATGCACGAATTTAAGGTGACCTCATATTTAAGCACTGAATTTAAGTAAAAACCCTTGTCTTGCATTGAAATAAATATAGTAATTTGATAAATGTAGCATAAAGGAACCTTGTCTGTTCATTGATTTGAGGTTTAGAAGATACTGGCATTTGTACTAACAAAATTAATTATTGTAGACCAAATTGAACGTGAAATAAAAAGTAGGTGTTCATATAAATTTTCCAGTTTTATCATTTTTCACATTGGCTTTGTATTGTGGTTTTTGCAGCCATCTACCTGTGCAGTGCTTGTGTGAGTTCCTACTGAGTTCAGGCACATTGTTGCAGCCTGAAAAACAGCACAAACACCAACAGTTGTTGCAGCATTTGCAGACTGTGTTAACTGATGTGAAGCAAGATCCTCAAGCTCCATGTGAAGTGTTAGAATACTTCTTACGGAGGCTCAGTTCGCCCCAGACTGCTAGCAGAGCACAAGCTATTAAAGTAAGTGTACGCAGTAATTATACTTATAGAATTCGGTACTCTCCGGATTGTTCGTACAGTAGCGTGTGGTGTTCATCATCCTGTGGCACAGTTGAGAATCAGGCAGTTGGTGTTAGGTGCCAAGGCTCATGAAACAAACATGATTTCTGCCTTTCTTTCAGCATAGCTGTGAAATTTTAGATGCAATTCTTGATTTCATATCAGAAATAGACTTCTCACATGTTTGTCCTGTGCATCAACAGTAACTACTATGATACAACATTTTGTATTACAGTTTTAAAATGTGAGTTGAGACTTCGTTTCTTAACAGGTTGGCATCATATGAGCTTAGGCTTTGCATTACTCATCTAACTAGAGAGCCTTCTTTCTTCCAGGGATTGAAGATGGTGTTATCTTCTGTTGCAGTTGAAGAGGAAGCCATGGAAATAGATAACCAGCAAGATCCTAGTGGTGACAAGTAAGCTGTCTGATTGCCCTAGGATTTCAGTAGTGTAGTTAGACTTCGTGCAATGTTGTAGTACCATTATGCATAATAAATGAGATTGTGTTCTTTAGAACATGCTTTATTATAAATTTGTGAACATAAATTTCATTGGAATCAAAATATCTGCAATTTTTAAATTGTACTATTGTCACATTACAGCTCATGGCTCCTTCGTCAACTGCCTCTGTTGCCACACTTCCATGCTGTGCGCCCACAGGTGGTGCAGGCCCTGCGACAAGCCTGCCAAGTAGAGAATGACCCAGCCTTAGTCAGTAGTTATATCTACTTCCTAGCTCTTCATACAGTACATGACAGCTTACCCGATTTGGCAGATCTTGTGTTGGTGAGTTGGCTGCTAGGGAAGTAAAGGGCAATGTTTCCCAGCCAATGGTCTATGGACCAGTGGTAGCATGACTGGCCATGTGGTGAAGATGAGAGAACTTGGGTGTTTTGGTGTTGGTTTCTGCACCTGTCAGAAATTAGAAAGCAGGGCCATTTTACAAACTTAGGCTTTGGGAGACAGATATCTTGGTAGAATAAACAGCTTCATATGCCTTAAAGTATCACTTTTAATTTTAATGCTGGAATTATAGAAGTACAGAGTGCAAGCCAGAAGTTTCAAGACAGGGATGATGTAACAGTTTGAGGCTTACCTTAGTTACAGGTCAGTCTTGTCTCCTTCAGAGTGGTATCCTTTGGAGTTCATACGCTGGAAACAGCATCTCTTCCACCACTGGAGGCACCTCTGAAACTCCTATTTTGTGGCCTTCTCCAGCACCACCTTTGATTGAGCTTGAATTTCCATGGTTTTGTCAAAACATCATCCCTTTAAACATTTGGTGCAGAGTGTCACTCTTTGGTGACACAAAGTGTGATACTCAAAATATCAAACATTGCCTGTTGGCGGCAGTCAGTTGTGGCCTCTCTTACACAGTCTGCATTTAAATTCCAGTCTTCTATATACTGCACACCAAACATTTAAGTCTGGCTTCCATGGTTAACTGGATGACATCTTTGGGAACAGGAATACGTCTCAAGGGCCTAGGTCAGGGGAGTAGGAGGGACCACCACTGTTTTGTTCTTGGTTAAACACTGATGAACAGGTGAAGCTGCATGAGCTGGCACATTGTCGTGATGCAGAAGCCAGTCCTGAGTGCACCACTTGTCTGGGCATTTTCTCCAGGCATTGTGCCTCAGATGCCTTAGGATTCTTATGTAGAGCTGTTGATTCACAATTTGGCCTTCAGGGGTGAACTCATTGTGAAGAATTTCCTGTTGGTGAAAACAATCCAATGTGCTCTTGACGTTTGACCTGACCTACCGTCTCTCTCTCCCCACCCCACCCTCTCCCCCTCCCTCCCCGTCGTGTCTCTGTCTTGGGTTTGATGGGCTCTTCCACTGGGATGACTGCTGCTTTGTTCCTGGGTCATAACCATAAATAAAGCTTTAATCTCCTGGTATGACCTTAGAAAGGAAGTTTGCCTTTTTGACCTTATCTTGCAGTTCCCAGCCTTGCACACAAAGTTGGTTTTGTTTCTGGTCGTTGTTAAGTAGCTGGGGCACAAATTTTTCAGTGATCTGCCTCATGTTTAGATCTTTGATAAAATGCATTGGCATATACTATATGGTAGGCCTAGAATGTTACAAACATTGTTAATCATATGTCATCTGTCCTTATGGATGACCTCCTGCACTTCTTGCACATTTTCATCAATCCAACTTCATGATGGGTGACCTTAATGTACAAAGTCCTGGACCAAAGTTTGGCCACTGCGAAACATGTGTATCTTTTAGAGGTTTGTGTTATGGTAATGGCATCATCACGAAAGGCTTTTTTAAGCATTTCACAAGTCTCAGAAACTTTTTTTCAAGATAAAACAGAACTTGATGCAGATCCTCTGTTCATTAATGTCTGCCATTTCACTGCAGAATGCGCTCAGCACAAATGTACTTAAACGTCAGTTGTGCAATGTTATGTTACAGTAACATCCACCACATTAATTCAAAATGAAACAACTCATTTTTACCTGCTGGCATACAGCTGCATTGTCTCTGGGTATTGCTTCACATGGTCAGGCCAGGAACTTCTGTCTTGCACTTTGTAGATGTACGAGGATGTGGATTGTCTTTAGGTGGCTTAGTATGCGATCCACTGACAGGTTCTGTTGAACATTGTAATACGCCTTCTGGTTCTGTAAAACTAAGAGAATTTGGTAAGTATCTGAGTGTCTGCTAGCTTTGTGAGAAGAGCTGTGCTTGTGAAGTTGGTTTAGTTACTTTGTTGCTGGATGTACTGTTCCTTTGAAAGTAGTGCTTTCTAAAGGTGGTATATTTTATGCTTTAAGTAACCATGTTGTTTATGCTAATAATAATTAGATTTGTAGTAGATGGTTATTGTTTTTATAAAATGTGGACTGATGCAATATTGGGCATCTTGAATTCCTCTGCCATTTTGCTGGTTGGTAAAAAAGGTAATGGTAAAGTTTGCCTTAGAACAGGCCATGAAGACCCAGAGGGGGAGTAGAGGTGTAGCTCTACTCTTTCTTTAACTGTGGCGCTAGATAGGAGTGGGTGTTCAATGCCCCGCCCCAGCCACTTTACCCATGGGCAAGGGACCTGTTACCCCTTGTACAGGAGGCTGGGTGGGCCCCAGGACCAGTCTGGTTGGGTGCAGAAAATCTTGCCCCATTGGGATTCGATCCAAGGACTGTCTAGCCAGTAGTGAGTTGCTATAGTGACTTTGTACACTAATCTGGAAATAAAACATTCACTTGACAAAATAAAAATTCCAATAAATTAGCTAAAACTATAAAAATTGAGTGCTGGAAGAAGGAAATTATTATATTGAAGAACAATGGGCATTTTTTTTTGTGCTGTAGTGAGGTATTATGTTAAGCAGTGACAAGAATCTTGCTGCGAAGTGTGGTATTTTTTCTAACTAAGCAGAATGCAGATTTCAGTGCGCAAAACTTTGTTATTTATGTTGGCAGCAAGCTTATAGACTGTTTTTAAAGGAAATTTTTATCTGTTCGTATTTGAATTAAACATGTAAGGTCTAAAATGTGTAAGTTTACAGACAATTTTTCTGTGTTTAAAGTTAGAATGGTTTATATATCATGTACTAAGAACAGCATTCTGTATGTACTGAGGAGTTTATGTTTTGTTTGACAGGATATGGCTCAGCTGATTGTGGAAAGAAGTTCAATCATCGCTGCAATTTTGCCAGCACCAGATCATGACATTCCTGGAGCCCTCAGTACACAGAATGCCCTTATGCTTATGTTCTGCTCCTATTTGCAAAAGGTGGTGCATCTAATTTTTGTATAAGTAGTCAGATCTAAACATGTCTGATACAGTGGATATGTTTTAACATTTTGGGCATTGGCCACATTATTTAGAAAATAGCCCTGGATTCTGAATACTTTTCATATAACATTTTATATGTCACTGTTTGAAGTGCAGGGTGTTCAAGTTCTATTTTGTCAGATTTGTGGTTCTCACAGTTGTATCAAGAGTACAGTCATCTGGGATGTGATGCTGAATAATTTTCATTGCCTTTGTTGTTTTGTTTAATGTGGCTGCACAAGGAAAATTTTTTCCAGGATCTTGATGGACATTGATAGTGATGCTGCTACAGGAAAATTGGTGTAGTTAAATTTGAAGACAGAGGAAAGGGGCTGAAGGTTTTGTAGAGGATATGAAAAAATGTTAATAGATGTCTGTACTGTAATTTGTTTGGGATCTGACACTTTACTACTGTGTAGCATTGAAGTGAATGGATTATTCACTCATACAGATCAATTTTATTTTTAGTGGTGTGTTTGGTGATGTTAGTATCTATGTAGCAGGTGAATGAATGTGAATATGGGTCATTGGTGGATTGATAATTGACAGGAAAAGTAAGGGATCTGTATAGAAACCTGTCCACCACAAATTTCATATCTACTGCCCTTGAACTGAACCTGGTACAAGTGTCTGTGGTGACTGTGTTTCTGAATGTGAGTTAAATAGCAACAGGAGGTTGAACTGAAAATGAATCAGTGCCCAGCCATACAGTTAGCAATGGGCAGTCTTACCAGTAGACAATCTAAGTGACTGATGATTCTAATGAGAAACACTAATAATATCCTTTATTATTTTCAGGCAAGAGAACCTAGAAGAGAGGCCTATACATGGTCTGAGAGCCAGGATCAGATATTGGTGACTTGGAGTACAGGAGAGGAGTCGACAATGCATATTCTTGTGGTGCATGCCATGATCATCTTATTGAACTATGGGCCAGGACAGGGTATGCATTTCAAGAAGTTTAATGTGATTCATTACCATAGTCTGCTGTAGTATGTCATATTTGCTTGAATAGGAGATGACCTGCCATGACAGTCTTCATTTCTTAGGGACATACCTTTACAGAATACATTTGCGTGCATGACTATAAGGTTACTCTGCCTCCCAGTTTTCAGATGAGGAATTAAGAAAAAAGTTATGATGGTATATATGGGTAATATGGTAACTGATTATATTTTATTACCGTCAACACTTACTCATTAATTTCTTTTTGTTTAGCGAACTTCCTGTGGCTGGAAATCACAGTCACTTCTCTCACTATGTGATACTATTTTGCACGTCAGCCTTGACTTTACAGAGTTTTATATTTATATGTTGTTGCTTTATGCATAGCTTATAACATTTTTGCATAATGTACATAACATGTTTAATTTATTTTCTGTAGTATGCCAGTTTAAATTTTTAAAACCATGCATGCGTATAATATGGTATATCCAGAGTGGTTTCTATCAGTTACCGCAATATACAGCTTGTTTCCTTTATAGCTGGTTGTAATATTCATACATTTTGCATTTATTTCTTTTAGATTTTGTGCTAATTTTCAGTTTGTTTAATGAAGCCAAGTACCTTGTGATAGGCCATGATAGTTTCCTTCCTTATCCTTTTCAGTTCATCATTCACAGTCAACCTACCACGGGATGGTACATAACAGGTGTAATTTAAAAAATGCTGTTAAATACCAAGGAATCAGTCTCTTTACTTCATGAAGATTTCATATTATGTATTTTGGTTGCTGAGTTTTGCAGCATGAGAAAGATATTCTTGTGTTCTTGTCCTTGCTCTGAAATGGTTAAGTAGTTTCCCATGCTGGCAGAGTGACAGCAAATGACACCCTTTGTTCTGACATCTGCAAAACACAGAGGTCAGACAAGACATTCATATTTCACAGTGGTGCAGCGTGTGAGTTGCTGTAAGTTGGAAGTAGGTGATCTGTGTCTTATATTTAAGCTTGTATCAGAACAGGAGGAAAGAAAAATTTAGTTTCTCGTGCTTAATGAACTGAACCAGCCAAATAACCATTATATAATTACAGTGAAACTCGCTTAAGAAAAACCCAGTTAAGAAAATTCCCCGCCTAAGAAGTCAGGATAAAAAAGCACCGAAATTCTCCCATTTCATTAAAATTACCCTTTTAAGAAATTTCCCACTTAAGAAGTAGGATTTTCTTGGAATTTTCAACATTTTCTTAACAGGGTTTCACTGTACTTAAACTGTTTAGAAACTCCGTGCTGTGGTAGAACCTAAAAGCTCACTGTTGCATTGTTTCCTAACTGAATTGAATGTAATTCATACCTTCACAACACATTTCTTTAAGATACATTTAGTGTTATCCTCTAGTTTGTGTGTATGTGTTTAAAATGGTCTCTTCCCTTGAGGTTTTGCATGTAAAATTTCATGTGCAGTTTTTATTCCTGTCATTCATGTCCATATCATTCTTGATTTAATAATCATAACAATGTTTGGTGGAATACTACATTGAAAGCCTCCCATAATGTAATTTCTTTTTGCTTTTCTGTTACTTCCTCTCTCCTAGGCCCAAATAATCTCTCAGATATTGTTTGCAGATGCCACAAGCTTGTGTTCTTCCGTCAGAGTTTCAGGTCAAGTTTCATTCTCATGCAAAACAGCAGGTAGGCCTACTGAATAGTTGATTTGAATTCTCAAGGCTTTCTGTCTGTCTCCACAGATTTGAATCTCTTTGAAAGTCTCCTAGAAACTTGGTTTCCACTTGGTAAGGAGCCTCCCAAGGCTTATTTAGTGGATACATCTGAAGAAGCACTGCTGATCCCCGATTGGCTAAAGCTTCGGATGATTCGGTCAAACGTGGATCGCTTGGTGGATGCAGCACTGACTGACCTTGAACCTCCACAACTGGTGCTTTTCATTCAGTCCTTTGGAATTCCAGTGAAATCTATGAGGTACTTTTGAATGATACTGCATTGCAGGAGCTCAATTCCTGGTGGGTGATTTGTTGTGTATTCTGAAATGTGTGAAGTAGGACTTAGCTCATAAATATAAAGGCATGTGAGGAAAAGGGTTAAATGCTGAAGTTGTCTTTCCTACTTAATGAACAAGCCTGTTGTGTGTGGAATTCTAGATTTTATAAGGCCTTGCAATTTAGTAAGTAGACTGATCATGTAAACAAGAATTTCAGGCGGCACTTACAAGTTTGCATTTTTGTTGCATGCAGTTTGTCATACAAATGTTCTATTGTGAATGTTATAATTAGATAAACTAAGTTTCTAATGAAGCCATAACATGCTGTTTAGCTGATGGGTTAATGTACTGGGCTTTGCTCCAATGGAAAGATGCTAGTACTTCAGTGTTAGTTTCAGCACACATGTACATAGGCAAGTGAGTATTTTATTTGTTTGATTTGTATAGTTAGTCACTTGGAATTGTGGTATCTGGCTCAGACCATGTCTTGACATTGGCTGGCATGAGCATGGATACTGATGAAGATTTGTTGATGGGGAATTTTGGTGATATAAGGATTTGCACAGTGGCTTTGTTAAGTGAAATGTAGTGATTTATATTGAAAACATGTGCATGATTGTGTGTGTAATGTATGAGTTTCTGTGTGTCTTGGCTGGTGCTTATAATACTTGTATGACAACAACATTTGTGTTACTCCTGGCTGTGAACATTTACAGCAAACTTCTGCATAGACTGGATCAAGCTGTAACTGCTGACCCATTGTCTGTTGGTGAAGCAGTGCTGGACAAGAGCTACATGGCACAGTTGGTTGAAGTACAGCATCGCCGTGGTGCCACTGGAGGACAGATGTTTGTGCAAGTTGTTCAGCTGGAGCAACCTCGATTACCAGGTTTGTGGAAAGAGGATTCTGAATGTAGCAGAAAACATGTAGTCCATAGGAGGCATAATCAGTATTCAGTGCTTAGTAAAGCTTTATGTGCTCTTTATTCGTGTAGTATAAAAAACCATTTTGTTGAATTTTTCCAAAAAACACCTTAAGAGGGTTTCACTGCTTTTCACTGATGCTTTTTCCCCTTTCAGAAGTCTGTTCTTTACAGGTCTGTTGAATAACTTCTTGCACAGGCAACACTATGTTTATTAGTGTTGTTATAAATATTGCACATTATTTTGGGATTTGTCCTATTGTATTTCTTTCATGATTTTTTAAATTTAAAAGTATTTTCTCTTTTTCTGTGTTGATCTCCCTTTGATTTTAAAGCTTAGCCAGGGAATCAGTAAATTTGAAATGTAGTGAATGTTTCTGTGAATAAATTATTAATGTGCAGAACAGCCTTTGTTGGATTGTATTTATTTTTTAAGCTCCAAAAAGATTTTTTCTACAGTTTGTGGCATGTGTAAATGGAAACCTGTAAAAGTGTGCCTGCTATGGTTATCTCTTTTTTTTCTGCATGTAACAGCTTGAGAACTGCTGAGTAGATTTGCATGACATTTGACATTATGGGGTTTTACTAAATTTTTTTTTTCATCCTCTTGCAGTTTCAGTTAAACTGAGATAGTAATATCTGATAATTTATATGAAGACATTTATGAAATTCTGTGTGCTCCTGAAGCATAATTTGTTCTAAACTCATTCTGTATTCATCAGAATAGATTGGACAGATGAATTAAACATGGTTTCTATGCCTAATACAGTTCATCCTTATGCTTGCAGTTTTTGAGATGATACCAGCTGGATTCTTTACATTGTGTCAGCTTGTGACTTGAGCACTGTGGGAGTGATTTTGCAGTTACTCTCCAAGCACACCTGTTTTATGCTGTTTATAACAGAGCGGCAAAAGTTAACACTCACAGATTTAAAATGGACGCAATAACAAAGCAAACTTTCCCGAGTCGTTACACAATGCATACATTTATAACAGATTCATTACATAAGCGTGAGGGGCATACTCTAATCGAAGGGTGTATTTATGCAGTTGGAGAAGAAAGTGAAAGTTTGTTATAAGTTGCTGTTTGTTTGTAAGGCATTATTGAATGTATGAGTAACTGCTCATTACTACAGTTGAAATGTTAAAATTAACGGACTTACATCACCCAGAACTTCAATTTATTTGGCACTTTTGTTTTTCCAGATTATTCTCGACTGTGTGCATCAACACCTCGACGGACCATTCCAGCAGTCGTACTCTCCAATAGAGATGGCTCAAAAAATTCAGACCAAACAGAGGTGCAGCAAGTTGCTCCTACATTACTGAAACTGTTTGGAAGTGATACCACGGAACCTGTGTGCAGTAAGGCTGAAAAGCAACAAGCATTTAGGACTCTGCAGAAGGTAAGTGTCATTTTCACATATGGGTTGCCATAGAAGCAAATGTGTACATTAGGATATAACTTTTACATAAGGTGCATACTGATTACCTGCAAGATTGCATTAGTGTGGAAGTGTCACTGTGTGCTGCTGTACATCCATGAGGTGTCCAAGCTGTATCTAGGATAATTTCACGCATAAAATTTATGTCAGTCTTGTTGCAAGTATGTGAGTAATGGTACTGTAAGACTGGAAATGGTGATGATGCTAATCTGGCTGTGCCAATACATTATTAGTTCTCAAAACTGGCACGCTTATACATTATTAGTTCTCAAAACTGGCACACTTGGTGTCAGTTTTCCTGAGGTCTGCACTACCTGTCTGTGTGCATTGATACATATACAGTAAAACCCTATTAAGATGTTCTTGCAAATTCCAAGAAAATCTGACTTCTTAAGTGGGAAATTTCTTAAAAGAGTAGGACCAAAAAGTTATATATATTTTTTTTTAATATTTTTGTGAACTTACTACATGTGTGTGGTGAATTTGTACAATTTGCAGCTGTCTTAACACATTCTCACTCGTATTGATCATTTAACCATTTTGTCTGTAACCATTCATTCAGAGTTTTATTTACACGTTTACCTATACTGTCACTGTCTTTTCATTCACAAGTTCACATTTCATTACAGATGTTTACTTTTCCTTGAAATATTTTTCAGGCATGGGTTGTCTTGCTCTTTTTTTAAAAAACAGTAGCAGTATACATCTTCAGATTCCATGGGTTCACTTTTAGGTAGACTATAAGGGGTGGTGAGTAGTTCCAGGCACTGTCACTAACTGTGTAGTGTCTGGAATTTATTTTCTGGAATTGCTGATGTATCTTATCTGCGCACAGTCACCACAAATGTTTCACAATCACGCTACACCATGACGCGTTTATATTACTGCCAGTAAATTACATTTAAACAAGTTGTTGCAATTGACCACCCACTTATCTCACGTCAAACCGTTGTTCCCCCAACAACATGGAACACCTTGTCATTTCAACTAGCACATGCCAAAACTTCTTCAAATGTTATTGGCAGCCTTCGTTTCCTCCAAATCCTGAACAGTTGACTCGGCAAGTGTGCTGCCACATGCCAGCTCTGCCAAACGCAGGCTTATGCAGGTCACGGAACAGCTAAGATCAGCTTCTGGTCACCCGATACAATTTTTCGGTTGTCGTGAGAGACTGAGTAGTGGGGACTGACTGCAGTCTCTGCATCGCGGAAGAAATATGACACCTCCACGTTGGCTGTGTGGTTGCGTCATTCTGCTGTGTGAAACATGTTAGAAATGACCTTGGAGATTAGCCTATATGAACTGACTGCGCCATTTGAACGCTGCATTTTGGAAATGGAATGAATGGAACTCTGGAAAGTCTTTAAGATCTTGAAACAGAAAATGTATTAAATGGGTAAAAAAATTGTTTCGATGTCAAATTTGGTACTTTTTAGGCAGGAAATTTCCTTATGTGGGGATGTATTAAAAAGGTAACGTGTAATGTTAATCAAACGGGAGAATTTTGGTGCTTTTTTATCCTGACTTCTTAGGCAGGAAATTTTCTTAACCAGGGACATCTTAAATGAGTTTTACTGTATTTACTTACCAGAAAACATTGACATACAAGTCCTTTGTTGAGCACCTTTGTGTGGATTATGTACAAATCATGTGCTTTAGTTTGCTTTCATTCATAAAAATAAACAAGGATCATAGGATTGTGAGATGATCATACTTTCTGTGTTTGTCAAGTTTGGCACAAGTTGACTGATTTTTGCCAAAGTTGGTGAGAATGTCATGCCACTGGGGGACTCCCCAACATTGCCCTTTTTAATGTCCTTCATTATTAATGTCAATATGGCAGACATGCTGACTGTCCAAGATGGGAGTGGCACTAGAGAAATTTACTTCAGGGTTCTGTAGTTATTCGTGACAATAGATCTTGCAAAATGTGCAGGTTTTGAACATAATCAGTAGTTTGCAGTTTTGTAGAATGTCGAATGACAAGATAGTGGACATGCAGAAATTTTTTCTAGCAATGATAGCAATTAATAATGAACCACTGGAGCCAGGCATGTGAAAGTTGGTATGAAGATACATTATAAACGTACCTGCTCATTAAAAATGTAACATTTTTTATAAGTGAAAAATTACAAATCTGACATCCAATAATTCAGAAATCCTAATAATCCACCTCTTGAGGAGAGTAGCCCCAAGACTGGAAGTTTTGCTTTTTGCTAGAAGAATAATTTCTTCAGTGAAACAGGCAGATCACAGGGACATGTTTTAAAAGGCACCTATGAGTTTCTGTACATCAACCATGTTGCTACTTGCTTACCCTTTGTCTCCTACACCATCAACTTCTTTAGCTATGAAGACTGCAGTAAAACTCAGAAGAGGACCATAATGACCTTGAACCAGCAGATGAAGTAGATATCCAAATGGAATGCTCCTCTGATTAGGTGTACAGTCCAAATATAGTAGCAATAACAAAAAGTTACCTGTAGGAAATTAGGTCAGTATAGGCACCATTTGATAGTCTGGAATATTTGCTAATTCAGTGCCTGTTTCATCTCATGTGAGTTAGATTAATGTAATTTTGGTGCATGTAGAATCCAGTGAAGTAATAAGTCTTTTAGAATGAACTGAAGTAACAGTAATGATACTGACTGATATATATGGAAGTATAAATCTGTGCACTGTGGAAGTATCCTTTGAGTTCTGCTCAGACCTGGTCTAGCAGGTAACACAACTGCATGGTGACCCCCCACCTCCCCCCTCCACACACACACACACACACACACACACACACGCCTGAGTTAGCTTTCAGTTTGATGGTATAACTAATCAACAATCGGAGGTAGGAATGTGAATTACTGAAAGAGTGATGTGGTTTACTTTCATACAAGGCGTGTTCAAAAAAAAGACCGAACTTTTGCTATAAAGACTTTATTGCTCATTTTACAGCATTTTAAGCACTGTTCCCTTCAAAGTAGCGATACCCCGTTCCCAACATTTCTTCCATTGTTGAAATGCTTCCTGGAACGCGCTTTCTGTGATGGCGCGCAGTTCTCTTGTCGCATTTTCCTGAATCTCCTCTATGGTTTGGAAACGATGTCCTTTCAAAGTGGTTTCAAGTTTGGGAAACAGGAAAAAGTCTGCTGGGGCTAAGTTCGGAGAATAGGGTGGATGGGGCACAACGGATATCTGATGTTTTGCCAGATAACTGCAGATGAGGAGCGACGTGTGAGCCGGCGCATTGTCATGGTGCAACATCCAAGTTTGGTTTTCCCACAATTGAGGCCTCTTCCTGCGCACAGCATCCCTCAAACGCGCTAAAAAGTCCTGGTACAACTGTTTGTTTACCATCTGACCATGTGGTACAAATTCATGATGGACAATGCCTTTGCAATCAAAAAACACAGCCAACATCACCATGATCTTTGACTGACTCATCCGTGCTTTTTTTGGTCGAGGAGACCCTTTCCCCATCCACTGCGACGATTGCATCTTGGTTTCAACATCATAGCCATAAACCCACGTCTCATCTCCTGTTATGATGTTCTTAAGGAAGTTTTCATTACTACTTGTATTTGCACTGGCAAGCAGTTCCTGACTGATATCAACACGTTTCTTTTTCTGATCGTCAGTTAACAAACGTGGCACGAATTTTGCACTGACACGACGCATCTGAAGTTTTTCAGTCAAAATTTGATTGCAAGCTCCTATGCTGATGCCCACTTCGTCAGCAACTTCTTGGACAGTTAAACGACGATTTCCACGAATCACAGCACAAGCTCTCTCGACATGGTCGTCGTCTGTTGATGTGGAAGGTCGTCCAGGCCTGGAATCTTCACCGACCGACATTCTGCCCTCTTTAAAATGCTTAAACCACACATAGCACTGCGTTTGGCTCACGCAGTCCTCCCTGTGTGCTTGGTTAAGCAATTGAAATGTCTCTGTAAAATTTTTACCAAGTTTGCAGCAAAATTTCACACACACAATTTGTTCTTCAAGCTCTTTCATTGTCACTTCATCACTAATCCGACGAACAGCTTGTGCACGTGCTCAGTTCAGTGGATGTAGCTTGATGACTAATGCTCATAGCGAAAGGGGGCAAATGGCAGTTTGTTGTCAAAAACCTGCCGCTAGGTGCGCTCAGGAGCCACAGCGCGCCCTCTGTGCTGGTTGGTGCGCTATTTAAAAAGTTCGTTCTTTTTTTGAACATGCCTTGTATTTGCTAGTCAAGGCAGAATGTTTGACTATGAAAGTTATATGTGTTTTCCAAGAATTTGCCTGCATTGCTTGATAAAATGTGTTTATGTTTTCATTTGCTGTATGTTATTGTTGACCTGCTGTATGTAAGACATGCATGCTAACACTGTGTTTCCAAACATCACATCATATAGTTCTCAACAAAGTCTGCCTTATTTCTCCTGATATTGAATATAATTCCATTTTAAGATTGGAGGCTTCTGGGATGTGATGCCATGTATTTTGGTAGATAGGTACTAGTGTTTCAGAGGAATGTGCTGCCTCTTTCAAGATAGAAGATGAAGGCAAAGATGACCCTGAAATGCTGATACCAATCTACCAAACATCACAGCGTTACACGCCAGAGGACCATAATCTTAACTTTTGTCATCATAAGAGTCTCTGATCTCAAAAATGAAGGACAGAGGTTTTGTTGTATACAGTAAAATATCTGTCCATCATTTTTGAAGGGACAGCAAAAAAGCGTGATACAAGCAGGAAAACAACAGTTGTGGGAAAGCACCATATGTGTTTAAAACATGAAGAAAAGCAACAACAACAAATAAAAATTACACATTTTCTACTTAGGCCTACAAAAAATAATGAATAAGGAAGAAGTTACTTTAAGGTGACACATCCCCATTGTGTTATGAAATACAAAGGAATGTGGCACTCAGTCAACACATTATGTTCAGTAAGAATAAGGCTACATGTTTTGGCTAAAAATGATCAGCCATCATCAGGCCTAATTCCAAGAATATGCCCTTTTGTGTTGTTGCAATTAGCCCTGATGATGGCTAATCATTTTTAACCAAAACATGTAGCCTTATCCTTCGTGAACATAATGCTGTGTTGACTTATTACAACATTTATTTGTAAGAAGTAAGTTACTTTCATACATGCATGGAGATCGCTTTTTTCAGATAAATTGTAATTGACACCGGTTTCATTGGTTTACATTCTAGACAAAACATCACCAAGTACAAGTTCACGGTGTTCCATTCATGATGCTTGCCAGTGGCTGTGCAGCTATAAGAATACGATTAATGTTTCATGAGCATCATGCTGTTTCATGAAGCTTGGCACTGGTTCAGACTGACACTCTTCTTCTTTTCCTTCTTCATCACTGCTCCCACCACCCTCAGAATCATCACAGAGCTCATCAATGCTGGAAGTGCTGCATGTGGCAAGCTCATTGTCTGAACGTACATAGGAACAGAATTTTATATTGTCCATACCAAGCACGAGGTCACTAAAATTATACACAGTCACACCAACACGTGCATAAGTTTGTTAAAACTCTTAGTAGAAGTTTATTTATAGACCCGACATGTTTCAGTGCTCTGTGGCACCATTATCAGGGGTAACACTAAGAAATAAAACACCATTCGTTAAACCATTTAAGGGGCCTACTCGAAGTGACACTGCTTTGACTAGGCATGAGTTGGCCCCATTAGTGGTTTAGTGAATGTGTTCAGCTATGAAGTGACACTGCTTTGACTAGGCACGCATCAACCCCTTTACAGGTTTAACAAATGGTGTTTTATATTCTTAATGTTACCCTTGATGGTGCCACAGAGCACCAAAACATGTGGGGTCTAAATAAACTTCTACTAAGAGTTTTAACAAACTTGTGCACATGTTGGTGTGTTGGTGTGTTTGTGTATAGTTATAGGAACAGAAGTTGATATCCTTCTCAGCATGTAGTGAGTCCAGTCCAAATCTGAGGCATTTGGCTGTATTGATTGGCTTGTGAGGCAGATACTTCCTGACTTTTTCACTGACCTTAAAATTGTTTATGAAGTATCCTTACTTGCTTTGCAGAGTGTGACATGGCAAGCTTTGACTTACAGGCCTTAGGTATGAGAAATTATATAGGAAAATGGGAATAAAACAAATAATAAGAGATATAATATAACACAATCACACAACTGTTAAATGCCAGACTCAGCCAGGCAAAGTGAACAGGATGATGCAAGTTCTAACACCTGCAGAACCTAGGTTGGAGGTTTGCCATCTTACACCTGAAGTCATCCCACACCCACGCTGCTTCACCATCGTTCCTCACTTGGCTGAGGAGGCATGGCCATTGTTGTATCCAGTATTGGCAGGTTACTACTACTGCAGATTCCAAAAACACCACATTACTTAATTTTTTCTCAAGAATGATCATTACAGGAATATTGTGGGTCAGGACCAAGAATTTTGAACAGCTGACGTGTTAGAATGACACTTCAAGGAATGATTCATCCTATATAATTATACATTTCTTATGTGAATGATTTATAGGGACCAGAAGAAGTGAATAATGTTTATGGGAAAATTATGCATAGGAGAACAGTGGGTAGAGGTTTCATTGTAATTCCATTTGCTTATATATTAGATATTGCTAATACCCAGTCTCATTGAGAGGTACGTGGTGGCACAGTTGGTTGAGGCACTGTGCTACAAGCAGGAAGGTCGCAAGTTCGATTTCTGGTGGGGCCATTAGGATTTTTCATTGACTTAATCCTTCCGACCACGCTATGGCCCTGGGGTCAGCTCAGCCTCTAACAGAAATGAGTACCAGGGATATCCTGAGGGGTAAAGGTGCGCTGCATGTAGGGTTCACAACCTTATCACGTTCATGTGCCAATTGTCTAGAAATTCTGGGAGCCTCAACCTCCTGGAGCCCTACGGGCCTAGATGGGCCTGTCTAGGCCCGTAATGAGATAGCTTTACCAGTCTCATAAAATGTGTTCCATATAAAAATGTTTCACAATCACTGGCAGACTATTTATTCCCTGCATGATTGTATTTTTGTGACATTTACATTGTTTTATTTTCAGACATTGGCTGTTGAACTTCAGCAGTCAACAGGAGAACATAAAATACTTAATTCCACAATTGAGTTCTTTAATGAAGTATTAAACTCACCAAGATCAACATCGTTTGTTAATTCACTGCTTCACACACCACAGTTAACATGTCCCTTATTGCGGCTTATGACTACAGCAGCTGTGAGTATTGTATTTAATTGTTGCAGTTTATGAAGTGCAGGGCAGAAGTTTCTGAACTGAGGCAGTATAACAGTTGTAGGCTTACCTTAGTTTCAGGTCACTGTTGCCCCCTTCGTAGTTTTACAATGGACCTGGCACCTCTACGACTGCTGGAAGCATCTCTGGAACTCTTATTTTGTGATGGTGTCCAGCACCACCTGTGATGCAGCTTAAGCCCCTGTGATATCCTCAAATCTCTGTCCATTTAACTGGATTTTCATCTTTTGAAACAAAAAATCACAAGGAGCTAGGTCAATGGGAGTGTGAAACTACCACCATGTTGTGTTTAGTTCAACATCGCTGTACAGCAGATCTGCTTTGGCTGGTGCATTGTCATGATCCAGCAGTGAGTCATGATTGTACCACTTGTCTGGATGGTGTCTTCCAGACATCCTCCCTAGAACACCGTAGCACTCTTATGCAGAACTGTTTATTCACAGTTTGGCCTGGAGGAACATACTGGTTATGAAGAAGTCTCTCAGTGTATAAAAAGCAGTCAACATACTCTTAAGGTTTGGCCTTATGTGCCCTTCATTTCTTGGACGTGGAGATGATGTGCTCTTCAGCTGGGATGACTGCTGCTTTGTTTCTGGGTCACAAACATGAACCCAGTTTTGTTGTCTTGTTGTGACCTTAGAAGGAATTTGTACCCTTTTTGGCTTGAAATTCTATGTACTTGCACAGAGAAAGTTGTTTGTGTTAATTGTCGTCACACAATTGATGGGTCACAAATGTTAACAGCAGTCTGCTTCGTGTATATGTCTTCAGTTAAAATAGGTTGTCATGTACTGTATGATAGGCCTTGAATGTTACAAACATTGTAAATCGTATGCACTTTGTCCTTATGGATGACTTGATGCGTTTTTTTCCCACAGTTTCGTGAGTTTGGCTTGGTGGTGGTTGACTTGAATATTCAAAATAATCAACTCAAATGTGGCCACATTTAAAACATTTATACCTTTCAGAGGTTTGTGCAGTAGTCACAGCATCATCATGAATGGCTTTTTTAACCATTTAATAAGTCTGAGAAGTTATTTGGTCAGGGTTGAAACAAAACTTGATGCAAATTCTCTGTTTCTGAAGGTCTGCCATGCCATTGGGTTACAACCAGCATAGAACAGGATCAACACAAATGCACTTAAATGTCAGATGCAGAAGAATGCAGCATTCTGTTAGAGTGACACTTATTACACTAACTACAATAAATTAACTTGTCAGTATCTTGCAGTGCATAGCCGCATTTTTTCAGTTAGCACTGCATGTTGCCAGTCCAGAAAGTTTTGGCTTGTACCTTATAAAGGAATGCCTTAAGTACTTGCACATACAAGTGTGTGTGTGTGTGTGTGCGCGCGCACGCGCATGCGTGCGTGCGTGTGAGAGAGAGGGGGAGGGAGGGGGGGAGAGAGAGAGAGAGAGAGAGAGAAGCAATGAGCAGCATGGTCCCCAGTGGCAAAGATTCCATACCTGCCCAGTTATCTCTGGGGTTGAACAGCTCACCTTTGCTCACTGAACAAAAAAGCAAGAATAACATTTGTTGTTGTTAAGGTTTGGTTGACAGATGATACTGCAGATAGTTGGTGTGTGCACGCCAAGATGATAGAGCAACCATGACGGATATATGTGCACGCATACATGCTTTTCATTCTGAGTTTTTGATGTAAAAATATGAGTTATCCATATATTTTGGGCTGTATTTGTGCACAAAATACTACAAGTACATAACATGCTGTTGCCTAGCACACTTCCCATGAAAACTGAATAGCCATAAAGTGAGTCAAAGGGTGATAAGTAAAGTTGGAGAAATGGAGGTCTTGTGTTGAACATGTTTATAAAAACAATAAAATATGGGTGAACATTTCTTTCTGTTAATGCATCACTTTGTCTGTACTGGCCCCCTTCTGGGAGTGTATGATTTTATATACTTTATAATGTGGACGTTCTGAAATTCAGTTAACTTTTGGTTTGAAGTAAAAATGGAATTCTTTGTGTAAGAGAATCTGGATGATTTACAATTATTGTTGTGGAAAATAGTAGGTATTATTTTTTTAATATTGGGACACCACTGTAATTTTTACAAGTGGGAATGGAACTAGTTGGTTGTATGTACTCAGGCAGTGGAAGAGCAACTGTTGTCCTGGATCTAGTAACAGATGGCAGGCAAACACATTTATCAAATATTTTTACTTATTTGAAGACAACAGTGGCAGAAATGGGTTAATCTTGATTTTTGTGTGATTATGTTACATTTTACCATATTCAAATCTATAAATGTCATGCACAATAATAATTGACCTTTGTGATGACAGATTGTCTTGGTTATGTTTGAGGACATTGTGCCACTTTCTGTTTCAGGCAAAAGCAAACATCTCAGAAGATGTAGTGCAATCTCTAGTTAGTATTTGTCAAGCCATTAGCAGAAGTGCACCAGACAGCAGATCTCCAATCATTAGCACTGTTAAGCACTTCTTACGTAAACATACATTGAAACAAGAACAGAAGTCCAAAGTAGTTCACCTGTCATCTGCAGAAGACCTATTACAAGGTACTACCATGTTCTGATATTTAAATGTTGAATTTTGTAGAATGCACATTGCTTGCCTGTCTTTGAGTCAGTCAGATGACATGTGGGCTTGTATTCGAAAGGTCCCAGGATTAATTTTTGATGTGGAGGCTGGCTATCCTGTCTGAGGTTTTTCACAGTTCCCCTTAGTCCCTCCAGGTACATTCTGGAGTAGTACCCTAGAATGGGCCATGGTAGGTTTTTCTGTGGTGTATTGTATGATATGGACTGTAATTTGGACTGCGTCGCATTGAATGGTAGGGTGACCGGCTGATCCAGTCCACATCTTTTGTGCTTCACCATACTCAGTCATCCTGCCTCATGACTACTGTATAACCTATGCAAATAATATAATGTCATTAAATAACCTAAGAAGAACAGAGTACTGCTAATAGCATGACAGTGTGATTGATTTAGTGATGTTAAAAACTCAGTAATGTTCATTGTGGCTGCCCTGTAAAGGAGTCATACAGTCACTGAACTTCTAAACATTTTATACACTTTCAGGCAATCTATTATTCAAGATTGAGGATGAAAAACAAATGAAAGCTTCAGTGTTAGTAGTAATACCATCATAAAGCTGACACATACTCTGGTAAAATGGTAGCACCTTTTAACGTAGCATATATCTGCATTGTCAGCAGATTCCTGTTTACTGCAGGAGTGTTGTGTGTGACAATATTCTCATTCTTCCAGTTCTTCAGCAGACACCTATTTTGAAATTGGAACGAACTGGACAGTTACTGCTGGATGAGGGTTTAAAGCTGCACCACACAGAGAAATTGGTTGAAGCCATTTGTACACTCTTAATTCAAGATACAACTGAGTCTCCAACACAGATGGACAGTGCATTACATGTAGCAAGACCTGAATGGACAGGCCTGCTAACAGATTGGCTGGCTTCACTGGAACCTGAAGTTATTGGCTCATGTACATCATTACAGGTAATTCCCCTTAAGGGTTTTGGTTATTTTGTGTAGCCCACTCTGAACTTGGGCTTTGTTGTGAATCAGCAAGCTGTGGTTAAAGTATTCTGCCTGGGAGGTGCCATGCATGCCCTTGTGTGCTGCACAGAGACAACTTTGTTATTGTGTTAGTACTGTTAGTACAGCCCAATAAACATGTTTCTTACTACAAAAAATGTTAATAAATTGATTATCAGTTTATTTATTTATTTATTTATTTGTGATATATTTAATTATGCTTTTCTTGAATTGACAACAGTGTGCGTTTTTGCCAGTTTTTTTGTAATAACCATGCTGATCACTTGCTTAATAATTAATGGCTCTGTATCATCGAAATTGTATAACACATTAGCAATTATGTGAACGCAAAAAGTGTATAAATTTGGCACACAGAATACATTGGATTATTGAAATTAAAGTAGTATGGTCATGGTCAGGAAGTGCCCCATTGAACCGGTGCTGATTCATGTAAATTACACACCCTGACCTTGATGATGTGTCGTGCTATGTGAAATGCACATGTGGAAATAGATGGCAATATAGCTGCAGTGTGATACCATTTCCAGCCACAAATTTCCACAGATTATCAATGAGTTGTGTATCTGTACTCTGATTCATGGTGGAAATGACCTTGGAGCTGGGTCATAATGAATTGAGAGCACCATTTTGTCACTGTATGTTGATAACAGATTGAACAAGTGGGAAATTTTTTAAGATTTTTGTGCCAGAACATATTAAATGGGAAAAAAATTTGTTGAATTTGGAATATTTGTACTTCCTGGGCAGGAAATCCTTTGAAAGGCGAGACTTATTAACAGGGCAACATATATATTTATCATTTGGGAAAATTGTGATAGTAAATTATTCTGTATGATGGGTACTGGATCATATCCAGGGGCAAAGTGGCTGGGGTGTGGCATTAACTACATACTCCCATCTAGTGCTGAGGTTAAAGAAAGAGTAAAGCTGTACCACTACTCCCTTTCTGTGCCTTCGTGGCAGGTCATGGGGTGACCTGTGTACTCTCTGCTAAATTATTCTGGTATCTTAGGTAGGAAAACATTTTGAGTGTGGACACCTTAATTATGTTTCGCTTTATATGTGTATGAAGAAAGTTCCTTGTGCTGTATTTCAGATGCGACTTCTGTTTTCCAAATCCCCTAAGCATCAAATTGCAGTTTCAAAATTAGGAAGTTCAGCTACCCAGTCATGTCAGCCATATCTGCTGACTCTGTTGACACATCAAGCAAGCTGGGGAACGCTGCACCGCTGCTTAGAAAATCTGTTAGCTGAATGTAATGAGAACTATGACCCAACGGCTGTACTCGACTTTTTATGGGCTCTCACCTATCACCCAAAACTTTGGCAGGGCCGTGAGAAGTGTACTCCCAAACACCATTCCCCAGAAGACATACTGGGGCTCACACCACCTCAGGTAAGGGTCTGTGTGGTTTTTTATTGCAGGGAGTGCAGTAGAAAGTTCTACCAAATATGGGAGTGTACACCAATGTATACAACAATGCCATTCACATTCAGTGCATGAAGCATTATGTTGTACTGGTTACATTTGCATGTTTGTATTCATGATACTCTGTGTATGAATTGGAGATCTCAGTTGAGACTTTTTATGGTTCATAAACTAGACAAAAATGTTATAAATCTTTAATTAAGTTTATAGTTTGTAGCTTTTACCATAATTAATCCAGTACCTACCACATTTTGATTAAATTCTATATACACTCAAATAATACATGAACCCCCATTTTCAAAATAACAAAAAAGACAATAAATTTTCGTTATTTATGTCGTTCTTCTCTTCATATTCTGTGTATGTAATGTGTGAGTTGAGGTATTCATTTCTTTAATTCCTTTGTGTAAGTAAACCATAGCAATTTTCAGTTTTTTGCAATAGAAAAAATTCAGTACTGTGCATGATTTCAGGTTTCTGCCACGGTGCAAACAAAATCTTCGCTCTTCCGGAATTTTATGCGGCATAGGTAGATGGGAATGATAAGTTGTCCTGAAACATGGGTAACTAACTACCAATCTACGCTGCATAACATCCCAGAAAAGTGAAGATCTCACATGCAGTAGTGTTGAGATTTGAAATTATGTGTATGTGAAGTTACAGATGGATTGCATTTTGCTGCAGTACACTGGTAAGCTCCTGTCATTTTTCTCAACTGCTGTTAATGTACACTGGCATTGATGTATGTGATGCGAGTAGTATATTACCTGTTTTGTGTAGAGTATTAAATTTTACAGCAAGAATAAAATGTGGGAAGTAGTAAGTCACGTGCAACTTGGAAGGCATAGTTTCGATTGGTCGGTTTTGTAAGCATCATTGTGTTAAATTTGACAGTTTTGGTGACAGGCTTGACATGAGTGTAATAAGTTATATTTATATAACTGTCTAACCACTGACCCAATAAATAAGATGATGTAATACATGAATTTTTCCATCATTACTCTGTATCCAAAAATAGCATACACTCTTGGATTTATATTAATAAAATGTGACCAGATCTTTGCAACTCATGATTTCAGCATATCAACATTATTTTTGGTTTTTATTGTTGTTCTTCTCCTACTCATCCCTCCTCCTCTTCCTCTGCATTTTATTTTCCAGTGTTACACTCTGTAGAGAACTGTTAATTTCAAATCAGTGGTAGTAGTGGAAAAAGATATAAATGTTGTCCCTGTCCTTTATGGCATTCATGCGTAGATCAGTTAGAGCAGTGGTTCCCAAAACGTGCCCCGCAGATCCCAAGGGATCCGCAACCAGTTCCCCACGGCGTCTGTGGATCCATTTGTGTAATGGCATAATGGCTACCTTGAAGTTTACATGTTTTTTAAATTAAAGGAATAATAAATTTTTAAAAAAAAATTGGTGATGTGTTTATTTTGTATGACCATTATTATGTCTAATTTAGAATCTTCCTGTACCCATGAAGCGAATGACAGTAATTTTAATTAAGATCAAATCATGCAGTGCATTGTTGTGTATGCTACTGGTATGTATTAGGATATATTTAAAATCAGTTCTGAGATATAAATGTTTAATTTTGGATACCTGTCATCCAGACACACTATATTTATGTGGGAAAGCATGTGAGGGTCCGTGGTTATTTTTTGAAGACAGAATGCACTTGTGAGCAAAATTGTGGGAAACAATGAGTTAGCATGAACATTTGTGTCAGATTTTGTCACATAATTTATCTTTGCACAGTTCACATACGTTTATTTTGCAAAACAGAGATATCTCTATTTCTGTTGCACACACTTTAGCTTCTTGTGCAGTATATGATAGTAATCAGTGCAGAATCTGAGCTGCAGGGAACAAGTCAGGAGTGGTAAGATACAAAAGCAACTGAGCCTGTGTGTGTGTGTGTGTGTGTGTGTGTGTGTGTGTGTGTGTGTGTGTGTGTGTGTGTGTGTGTGTGTGTGTGTGTGTGTGTGTGTGTGTGTGTGTG